>JACJUY010003337.1:0-67154 GCA_014220935.1 Platorchestia sp. MABIK
TAAATCATCCTTGATCAACTGTCACGTCCTTAATACACCGGCGACACGTCCTTGATTTTCAATTGGGCATCATCAGCTGAAACACGATATTAAATAAATTTGATTAATTACAGATACAAACGGTTCACGAGATGGTAATAAACTCACGAGATAGTAAATATCTCGTGAACCGTTTATATCTGTAATTAATCAAATTTATTTCAAATCGTGTTTCAGCTGATGATGGGATTTATCCCGAAATGTTCGTACCAAAAATGTTTAGAATTCTATTCTTCGCTTTTAAATTTTTAATAAACTTGCGTTATCGCCAAGCAAAAGATGTGCTTCAAATTGTAGGAAACATTAGGATTAATCATTTTCTCACCTGAAACACTGGCGTTAAATGCTATTTCCAAAGCAAACTGTTGCCATCAGCTTCCAAAAAATGAATCTTTTACGACATCTTGTTACTTTCGTCCTGTAGAGCTACCGGTTATCGCTGACTCAAAGAAATTTTCATTAAAAGGCCAGTATTTTGATACACAGTCGGTGATAACATTATTTCATTTAATTGAAGGTAGTAGTTTCTAAGAATCAACATTTTTTCTCTATTTTCACACAATTGTTATCAGAGCCTAATATAATTTACCTAATAAATCAATGCGCTCTAATTGGCTGTTGTGTACAAACGGCATGAACGCTTTCATATCTCACGTGACTTTAAGTTTCTCTCGTGAATAAGGAAAACATTTTCCAATCACTTTTTTAAAAGTCACTTAAGTTATGCGTTGAGTAAATTCGCTCTCAGGAGTGGATACTGGCAATTTTAAGACGCGAGTTTCTAAGAACGCACTAAAAACTTGCAATCAAAACAATAACGTGGCAGCATGTAAATTCGCATTGTTAGTTTATTCTGCTTAAACAATAATAACACAGTGAAATAAACATACACAGTGTAATAAAATGAACACACAGTAGTAAAATCATCACATCGTAAGACATATAACTGAATTAACAAATAGTAAAGTAACTTTTAAATGTGGTTGGTTTCCCGTTCAATAAATTATTTTTCAATCAAATAATTCACGTCTCACACAAATGTTGTACCGTACGTAACTGATCTTAATGCCTGCGCAGAAAAATGCACACCATTAAAAATAATTATTAGTTCATCTTTCAACAATTATCCCTCTGTTGATTACGATCGATTATCAAAGTTACACTTGTAGATCATAAACACTTCAAAATTTTATCTCACGTCTAATACTTGTTCTATTTATGTGCTATAAGCTTGATTTTGAGTATTGTTGGCAATCATTAAACTCTAGTTCAGCGTATTTAGGACCGTTAATGGAATTCAGTGGAAAAAGATTTCGGAGCCTCCTTTTTTCATCAGTGCAATAATACCTACATTTATTTCCATTCATTGTGAAAGGAAATTCCTACGCCTCGTCAAGTCTTTGTATGTGTGTGTTGATGAATAGATGCGAGTGCAACTGTATCGGATACTTTCTAACGCAACGCGTCATGGTCGACGCCAAATTCTAATGAAATGAAGAAGAAACCTAATTTTTCAGAGATTCGACATTGAATACTTATTTCTTGATGACGCATTCAATGCATGTTTCCTAATTTATTGAAAGTACACCTTTCAGGCAATACGAATCCCTCGGAATCGAAGAACATTTTTCCCCCGATGCTGAATGCCATTGCTCAAACGAGAAAAATCGGGAAGTCTTCAGATATTTGAAAAAAGATGAGCCCATCAATAATTGAAACTTCTTCAAAGATCGCAACACGTTAAAAATTCAAGGACAAGCTGTCCAGGGGAAAAAATCGTGTGAGCTATAAAACACTGATATTTTCGTCAATCGAAATAAAAGAAGCATATCGCTAGCAAATACAACGCTCACTGCAATCATTGATGCAAAACTTATTAAAGAAGTGCAAAAAATCCGAAGTTTAAGCCTGCTTGGACACCCGGCTGAGAAACGTGAACGTGAGACAGACAATACTGTTTGATGGTAGAACCTTACGTGATTAAGCCCTGGAAACAAACGACGAGACAAAAATGTCCATTTAATATGTGCCAATAATTATTTACTGATACACAAATGGAGTTAGAGCGAGGAATTATTTCTTCATGTATTTTTTAAAAAAGGCTGGTTCTATTTTTTATCCGGTTCAAACATAAGGAATCGATCTAAAATCATTATGACTTGATATGCTTAAAATAAGAATCTTTTACACACTGATTACTGTGTCTGTATAGAAAACCAATTTCAATACATTAAAACAATAACTACACTTATGCGTTTTGCATTTTCAACTTCCGAGGCACTAAAACTGTTCGCCAGTTCTCTTTATCGTACCGTAAAACCACTCAGATTTTAAAAAGAGATAGCGGTTTTTTCAGAACATGGGAAGCTCACGGGAAACTTTGGATGTTTACAAAAGCACTCAACCTGGAGAACAGCGGTATTTTATTTGAAAGCAGCGTCCTCTTTTCTATCGTGGTGCTAGTTGGTGAACAGGTAATGTACTTACGTTGCTTTAAACAAATTATACAGCCTTGCACGACCAAGAGATGTACGGATAATTACCCTTCAAATGAAGAGAAAATGAGGTTCACGCATAGTAACAGGGAGGTATGCAAAATTTCTCAAAAACGACCGATAGCCTTCTATTATTCGGAGTTTACTGAACAGCATTCACGGAGTGTGTCAATAATGTTACGAACGCGAGAGATATTGTCGCAGTAAACATCTGAACATTAAACATCTGAACACTTCATAGATGTGAGCACTTAAACATTCGGTTTCAGTATTTATTCATTTTAAAAAAGGCTGATGAATTCGTAACGCATTTTGCCTGTTCTAAGCGAAGAGCAATAGAATATTTCACAGCGGACTGAAACGTTGTGTCAACTTGTCTCTCAAAAGGACTACTGAATTCTAGGGAGAGTGAAGTAAATCTTCCATCGTTTCCGTTGAGCATGGAAAATTTGAATATTTTCGGCAGAAATTCTTCAAAGATGGGTTCAAGCGTTAGACAGACTTTGGAAGCACATTTTTACACTACGCTATATTTCTCACAAGCTCTGGCAGGTGAAATCTTGGTGGCTTGCGATATGCGCTCGCTCGGTGATGTTCTCCAGTAGCATGATACTTGAACGTGGTGATCTATAGCATTTTCAATGTATATTTCCTAAATTGCATTTTATAGGTTTTTTGAATATACCACACTTTTCACCTAGCTATCAACGCCAAAAAATAGCAACGCATTAGGCAGGCTTGTGTTTTCCCAGGAATTTAATATCCTGGAATAGAGTTTGTTGATCTCGTATATTTATGTTGGGACACAACAACGTGAGCGATTGATCTGGCTTTTGTTATTCACGGCGCCTTAAGCTATCGGTATCGGTTCGACTTTGTGAGCAATCGTGCAAAATTGAACATTTTGAAACTTTAGTAGTCTTCGCGCCCTCATTCACCCATCGCATCTACAGTTTGGCGTAAGAATTTTTTTGGAAAATGATTAGCCGCCCGAATACTCGGATTCTGCTTGAATGGTTTTCAAGTACCTCACAGCTGGAACTCTTCAACAAGAAAGTTTTTCAATGAGTAAAAGTTTACTGTTGATGTCTCTGTGTCTGTGCGGGACTCTGGAGTGATGTACGAGTACGACGACTTACATGAATACTCAAGTTATTACTAGCGGTGCGAACAATAGCGTCAACAAAGTTAGCAAATATCAAGAGTAAGAGAACGCGAAAATGAGGTTCAAAATTATTACCTTGTTTACCACGGGTGTCAGAAGGAAGACAACGATGAAGAAAGAATGATTCTTAAAAAATGTTCTAGAAGCAATAAATCTAGAGCATTCAAGACGAGTTTCTGGAGTGTTACTGTGAACATTGCTGCCGGAGTCTAAGGAAACAACAGCAACTTCACTCGAAGAGTATGGCGGCTGGCAGGTTGGGTGAGAATACCTGAGTAGCCATCGATGGATGCAATACCCAGATTCCCTATCTAATGCAACTATTTTTAAATTGTAAATGACATCTTATAAATTTGCTCATATGACAGTAATTGTTTCTGGCACACATCCGCCGTGGTGATTTAAACGCAGTTCAAAAACCGCTATATAATTCGCTTGAAAAGAACACGTTACGAAGAACCTCATTCCGATGCACTGTGGAATAAAAATTGAACTGCTGCTCATTCACTGTGTTGTTCTGTCTTGAAAGTTATTTTATATGTTGACCATGAAAAAGAATTGTGGAACAGAAATATACAACACAAGTCTTTCGATCTTATGTATACATACCACGTATAATATACATCTTTAAAAACCTTCATTATATGCGAAAATAACTCTATTTTTGAAGTGCGGAGGACAGAATATAAAATCTAAGATCACGCTAATGACGACAAACGCTTTGCAAGTCGAAGTGAGAGCGGTCGTGAAAGTCATTTTGACACGTTTGAGAAAGAAATGATTGCAAATATCGAATTATATGTACCAAACAATCATTTGTTCAATGTAACACAGTAGAAAGACATGCCACTACTCCTTCTGGTCGAAAAGAGTTGTTTGATAAGTCGAAAAACAGTCCGGTTTTAGTTTTTTCATCAGAACTCATCTCGAGTGGGTCATTTAACTTTGTCTTGAGAAAGCTGACCCTAAAGAATGCTCAGTGTTTGTTCAAAATACAATCATGAGCAAAAACATGTCTATTTCTTCAGGTGAAAATTCAAATATTTATAAATGACCACCCGCATGGACAAAATGAATATGGGAAACGATGACACAAAATAGACGATGAAAAGCCCGAATTAAGTAATCGAGATCAAACAGCTGTCAACAAGCGCAACACGAGAATGATTCGATGATCGTCTTCGGGTAGAACGTGGTGCCATCAAACGTTTTTCAACAATATTTGGTACTGCAAAAAAACAGTTTAAGTAGAATTCAGTTAAGAGCCTAAGAAAGTTCGCCCAATTTATCGACGGTGGTTAATGTCTTGTGCCGAAAAAACCACAAAGGTTGAAAGAAAAAACTGTTGGTTGCATCTGAAAAAACTAAGAACTATTACCTAACAAAAGATATGGACACCGATAATTTCTGACCAGATAGATTTTTCGATAAAATAAAACCAAAGCTCAACCTCAGCAGACAAGCCTGGGAAGTGCTTCAGTGTTAACCAACTCAGTGAAACTTAAGACAAAATTTACAGTGGGCTGTGAGTTAAATCACTTCTACAGTAATACGGCATTGTCTACGGGACATCTTACAAAGAATCAATGCAAGGAAGTGTCACGCAAACATCATTTTCTCAAAGAATGACGTGTTAAAACGCAACAAATAAAGTTCATCCAACTTTTGAGCAAAAGTTTATATGTCGGTCTGTGGAAATAAAAAGTTTTCATTGAGAAAGAGTCCCGTCCTCAACTCAATCATAAGTGAATGCGATTAATATTGCTGATAACTAACATGAATACATGAGTGCTTCTGGGATAAAAGCAATATTCGACATAAAAAATATTGGTTGCTCTAGAAAAAAGATCAAATAAGTACACAGTAGAGAGGCCCAGGGTTGATGTGAGCTTGGCAGTCCAATAGCATCCAAGTAAGGCATGACAGAGAGCAACGTAGGCTGAGTAGGACTGCAGCCCCCACTCCAAAATTCATGCGAGTCAAGAGAGCGGAGTCGCAGAGAAGTACGCAGTGCCCTGGGATGACTCAACGCAGTAGTGGCTGGTATGTAAAAGGTTCCGGAGAAACGTGTATTCTATAAATCAAGTAAATGAAATAAATAATTGAGATTATAGTGGCATAAACTCAGAAACTCCACGTTCGAATGTTTGTACCCAAGCGATCTAGAGCGAACTTGAAGAGGAGCGGCCAGAAACTAGCTGAAAACAGCAAAAAGACTAAAACCCATATTAATTTTACATGCAGTTCCAATTTTTGTACAGGCCAATCAGTGGCTAGAATGGGAAACATAGGAATACTTTTTCCTAGTTTATCAGCATGCTACAATTTTATTTCCTGTGTTTTTATGTTAAGTCAATTACAAAAGAGAGGTGGTATATACATACAAGCAAATTCCCGAGCTAGGTCCAGTAATTTGTTTTCCTTCCCATAGCCCACTAATGGCTCCCATCTCTTTCGAAGTAGTTTTCCTGCGAATCGATGCAACAAATTCAGGGTTTTTATCCATTCCCGAGATGAGTTAAAATATCCTATTCATGGAAGCGGTGAAGCCCCTTTTGAATTTTTTCCTGAATGTCTTCTACAGTTTTCATAACGGTGACCTTTCATGAGTGTTTCCTTTTCAGAGACCGCAAAATCATAGAGTTCTGAGTCTGACGAAAGTGGAGGGTGTGGACGGCAGTCGTATTGTTATAAGTCAAAAATTGTACTTTTTCAGTTGAGGGTGAGGAGGTGCGTTGCAGGATGAAGCAGCCAGTAATGGTTTACGCTCAAAATTGACCGTTGCTGTCGCTCGTTTTCTGTCAGCTTCTCAAAACGTCAAAATAAAATAACGAGTTCACGGCAACACCCGCTAGTTCAGAATCAGGATGGCTAATTCCTTCGAAGTCGAAAAACACGACGAACTTGATTTTTGCCACATTTCTGATGAGCCGTCTCATGATCTCGTTCTTTTACTCTGAGACGATTACTGTTTTATTCCTGGATCATCACCATGAAACGAGCTATCATCTCCGGTCCTGACCCTGAATTAGAAATCAGGGTCATTTTCAGACGTTTGATGCGAATTCAAATCTGAATTTATATTCCATCATAGCAGTAGCAAATGAACGACAACACAAGACAGCAAAACCTAACTCGTTGACTGTATATAACATATTTCAGAGATCAGCACAATGACTCATTAAATATCAAGTAATCGGACGCTACCACAGCCACAGCGGCTTCAGTCGGAAAACTTTCTGACGACACTTCGTTTAGTTGGTGTGTTCAAGTTTGATGGATAGTTCGCTTAGACGTTCGTTTCGGCAATCAATTAATTACATAGGCCGAAAAAATTGAATTGCCAAGTGTTGAGAGATGTTACCCATGTTAATTCGTATTTACAAGAGAATCTCGGATTGGAGGAAGGGTACACCTCCACACAAGCACACAAATGACAACGCAATTTGCACGAGTAAATCATAATCAAGGTATAACATGACGATAAAACACAAACAACCTGCAAAAATTAAAATCATCACCGGTACTTACCAAGTTCGAATGACCGAACGAGTTACATCTCGGTGATCCCCTTCTTTAAGGGCTTTTCTGTGTTCTCGAGTCCGGACCTGTTCGCTGAATATGATTGGGACACAATGCGATTGAAAATTTTACGTAAGTGTACTCAGAAAATAAGATCAAATTTCAAGATTGCTGTACAGAGAACCCGCAAGTACGAATTGGGATACCTCAATTAGAGCACACGGATGAAATCCTAACATTTGCCGGCCTATTTACTTCCCTTACTACATGCAGATGTAAACTACTAAAAACTAAAATTAAAGTACAACAGACTTTAAATACAGTAATGATTGCACCCCATCCACAATATTTTTCTCTTTCTAATGCCATGTTTGAATGTTCAATCTGTTCCTTTTTCATTCCGATATCATGTTCTCGAATTTGACCACTGGAGGACAAATTTTTCACGAAGATATTTCTTTCACAACAACGATAGTAAAAGCAAAGGCAACTAAAGGAGATACAACACCTCATGACCCTCTACCTCCCTGCAAGACTGCATTCTATTTATTAACCTTGAATATGTATCGTTATACATTTATTTTGGCTCACAGATTTATATTGGATCTTCATTTCATCTTGCTTTAATGTGATATTTCAGGCTGCATTTTTTAATCATACGTAAGCTTTCAAAGTTGTATGACATTATCAGAATGATGTTTATTCAAAAACTTTCATTTAACGTACCCGACCAATGTCAACGTCGAAAACTTTCCGCCATCAATTCGACGGATAAGTCATGATATTTCAGCATGCCATGACGTATCTGGTTAGGAAAAATGTAAAACTGGTTAATTTTCCATAGCTCTTTGTCAGTCTATAATAATTTCTTTGATGATAAATCTATGGACTAATGAACGCAGCGCATCTCTAATTTGATGTATTTTTTATTATTGACGTTTGTATTTTTGTGACAACATTAATAAATGAACGCTGAATGATGCCTTTCCTTACGACGCATCTGTTCACGACGTAGTATGTAGTTTTATGATGTTATATCACACACTTTCCAGAGCCGAAATTTCTCTATCGTTTTCACGTTCGTTTGTGAACTTTCTTACTAAGAGGTTTCGTGTAAACAGCCCTCACACCTGGATTTTTTTTTCATTTAAAATTTTAGCTCCTTATGATGAAGAAAAAAGTATAATGAACTCACATTTCGTGTGTGTAGACTTCTTCTAGTTTGTCAACTTCTGTACGCTTTCTTACATTAAATGATGTCTGAGATTATTGTCGCTGGAGATACCTATTTCGAATTTACTTCTCTTTTCCTATTTAGGATACAATATTATGGCCTAGGCCGATACCCGAGGGTTGAAACATAAACAGGTGCGCTGCCTAAACGTGTGCTTCGACACACAAGCTGTGGACGCCCGTCTTATTCCCGTGGACAAAGCTTCTTCACATAAATCGGAAAGCGCGCAATCTGTGAGCCTAAATAAATCTACATGTAATTTTCATATCTTTACACATCGTACTCGTAATTTTTCATCAGTCTCATTATCATAAAAAGTTGTGACGAAAACAATGCGAAGAAACTTACAGCGTCTTCCACATAAAACCATTCAAATTTGAAAAAGATGGTAAATTTGATTTCTGGAAAGGATGGCAACACTGACGTGCATCATTTATGTTAAGTTATCTGTGGAGCCGAAAATAAACATTTAGAGTTCATAGCATAAACATTACGCAATGAAGTAGTCGAAAAGTTCAGCTATCTGTGAACTCCGTCGCGCGAATCGATGCTAGCCTGTATTGGAAAATTCCTGCAGTATCCTAGGTAGACAATTTGCGATGTTTGTAAGAGTTTTTGAGAATCTGGCCGAGATTTCATAGCCACCCACACATGCACAAAAAAAGTCGCAAACCTCACTTTCAAGCCGGCCTCAGACGAAGCAACGAAGCCAATTCAACCATGCCATTATGGGACACTGGCTAAGAAGAGGCTCGTCAACATCACTATGATTTACAAAGGGATCAAAGACCTTGGCATAAATTCTTATGCACAAGGTAAGAAACATTTAACTAATAAGAATAAAAGTTAATTTGCAGAGGCGGAAGATTTTTTTGGACTGGTGAAAGACCAACGGATCAAGCCCTTCATCCGAAGATTTGCGCATCGATAGCGCTTGTAACGGACGTAACAATCACTGAATTATTGCCTTTGGAGACTGACATTCAACTCACGAGGACCACGAAGAAATCAACTAGCGTGTAGAATAAAAAGAGCCAAAGGCAAAATTATGAGTTTAATTTTGATGACAATTTCTAAGCAAATTTCATTGCACTAAAATAATTAAACCGCACTGTGGAAAGAGTAAACACCTGTGCTGGGCTTGTGTACCAACAAGCCTAACTCTGAAACATTTATTCTCGATTTCACCGTTCTTCTTCTTGAGTCACCTGCAGATTAAGAACGCAAACAAGTTCCACCAAAAAATACCAGATTCTGGGGGTTTCAGCACTCGGGCTTCAGGAAAGGAGGCTCCATCAGCACTCCCTGTTTTTTGGGACATCAGCATCGTCATTACCCTGGGACCTTAATTTAAGACATTTCTTCAAGAATTCTACTTTTGTTTATTATTCTTCGAAAAATGGGATGTCAACGATTTTGAAAGGATGAACATAGTTATCAAATGTAAGCTCTTCGTGAAGCTCCAAGCCGAAGATTGGAGCCGGGGCAGCTCTGCGCTTTCGTGGCCCGACGCAGCATGGCGAAGTTCCAGCAGCGACTCTGCGCCTTTCTGTCCTCGCCTCACACGGTGGAGGCGTTGCGACGGCTCGGCACTCCTCGGGCGGCGCGCGTCTCTTGAGCTCTACTGAACAGAGGAACGGCCTTCTAAGCACGTCCTTTATGGTGAGTTGGGAAGCAATTTCAGTGCGGTGTTCTCTTTCCATCTCAGTGCTTCGATTATTCTTGATAATTGCCAGTGCGAACGGATTTTACAACTTAATTTTTGTCTGAGCGATCCGAGTATATAACTATGAACTTTAGGTACAAATAAGCTTAAGCTTTTTTGTAGCCTCGCTGCCAGTCTAGCTGGTTGGCTAAATGCCATTGTACGGGCTAATTTTGTTTAGCTGCGGCAAGCTCTCAAAATAAGGTAATCTTAAGTCCTTTCTAAAGTTTTGTGAGCCGCTTCAGCATGACGTTTAGTTTCCCTGCAATGTAGTTAAATTTACTATTAAAATTATATTTTCTTTCAAAGGTACGTGTATTGGCTCAGACTTCTTCGAGCGAGCTGGAGGAGTGCGGAGGGTTACCGCCCTGGCCCGTTTCCTAACTCCGGGCTCCCGCCGCTACATCAATGGGGCGGACTGTGCCGGCCGCACTGCAAACTTAGTGTTCTTTATTGATCTTTACTGTTTCACGCTTATGCTCAGTAAAGTCATGGCCGCCGCATCTAGTTTTTACTCCTTTGGTGACCCTTCTCCAGATTCATTTTCAAGATTGCGCCATGGCCCTTTTCGGGACTTCGACCTAGCGTGACGTCTTTACCCACTGCTGCACCGACTACGAAAAAGTAAACGTCGAATTTTCCTTTAACGTCATGCAACCAGAAATAAATCAATGGATGAAGGTCGAGGCTTCAAATAAGAAAGTTCATGTTCGAAAAGGACTCGGCTCCTGCCCAACAAAGCAAAACCGTTGACCTGCTTTAAAAGTTTGTTTTTTGAGTCTCAGACAAAGACTTTTGACAATCCAACTCGCCTGACCTAAAGAAGGGCATCACCAAATGGTCGTGGCGTCAATTTAAACGGCAAAAGGAATCGGTGACTTTACCGCATCCTGTCCAGCTTTCAAAGCGCATTGAAGCCGTCATTGTGGTTGAAGGGAGTCGCATTGAATACAACTTGTTCTCTTGTGTTGCCAAAAAAACTGTGAAAATTTTGTACAATTATGTTACTTTTTCCTTGAATTATTAGGATTTATACATAAAGTGGGAAATTGCTCAGATTTACACACATGACAGACCCTATCTTTTCTACCATTGGATTTTAATCACAACTGCCGCCACTTTCCGATCATTGGTGTGACGTCATTGCTAAGATGCCAGATCCACGAGCAGGCCCAGAAGTACAGGAGGCATTGCTGTTGGTACAACGCCAATGCTATGTTGCCATGTCTAGGAGCAGCCTGGAGGAAAGGGCACCAATGAAGTAAGCTTATGTGAGACAAATTTGAGGCCGCTGAAAGATGACAATTCAATTATCGAATGTACCGTGAGATAACTAACCCTCAATATTGAACCTTGAGTAAAGAATGCACTGTTTGGAGTGAAGTTACAAGACAACATGAGTGATATTTGAATAAACACACGGAAATAGACACCACGCTCATGTGAAAAAGAAGAAAAGAAAAGCGATGGAAGAGTTTCCCATTCAACTTGACAGAAGTCTGAGCTCGGAATTTCGAGCTTGGGCCACTCGTGCTGCAACACTAAGCAGCGTCTGACTCGACACTGGTATCAGAACTGTGTAGCTGCAGAATAGGCCAATCCCCTCAATCTGCTCTTTTTTATTTTTAACCAATTTTCTTCTTTTGTTTCTTTTTTTCAATCTGTTAAACGTCTGTTACAAGCCCTATCAATGGTTAAAAAATCTTCGCATTGAAATTGGGCTTGATGATTGATCCGTTGGTACAAAAATATCTTGCAAATCTTTTTAACTTGCACGTTATCACTTGAAAGCTGCAGTTTGAGCTTCTACGGACTTTTAAAGTGATATTGATTGCACAGCAGGTTAAACGAGAGGAATCTCACCTGTCATCTACTGGCGGAAATTTCACGCGAAGAAAACGTACATGGCAAACATCCTAAGACTGACGTACTTATAAAATCTACAGCTTTTTGTGAGTACAACGGCTTTGTAAATTGTGACTGTCGTAGTCATGTATACAACTATTTCTTTTGGTTAAAAATTTCATTCAACTTCAGTTTGTTCACTGAGTTTCGCCATTCCATTATTTATTTCAATGGAATTCGAGTTCGGAAAGAAAAAAAACAATTTACAATGTTTTATTACTAGCTCGTACAGCATTGTCGCGAGTTAAATTTTAGACTTAGATTCATTCAAATAGCTTTAATTGCCTCAATGTGTTGAAGTTCTAAAAGTGGCTTTAAAATACTTCCTTTCAATACGCTACATTTGTTAAATTTTACATCCAAAATTGTCTAGAATGCTTGCGTGATATGATCGCTTGGATGCTTTTATGGACTATGTGCACAAGTACAGCAGTCTGTGCAAAATGATCGGCCAGTGACTTCCGTTCTATTCTAAATGGCGAAATTCTCGATCAACCATCAACTTGTTACTCTACATTAAACGTCATTTCGTTATATTGTTATTGCCAAGCTCATGTGTTCATATCTGTAAATAGCTCAAATAAAAGATAGAGACAAAAATTTTTACGAAAGGTGCATTAAGACTTCAACGTTAACTACCTATTCCTCAAACTTGGACGCTTTCGTTACTCACTCAACTTTATTTGGGTTTCTTTGTTCCCAATCTCTGTCTCTCAAATGCAGCAGCCAACTACGGTTCATGAAGTCCATTTGATTGAAGAATATTTTCGTATTTTGTGAGGAACACAACTGCCTGACGATGTGTGGTTGGCAAATTTTAGGTTGCAAATGAATACCAATGGGTGTACAGTAAATAGCTTTGAAATAATGGCTCATCAGCATTTATGTTTACATAATCATTCTACTCGTGTAGTAAAATGTTTTTGTTTGCCATGTTCGAGAGTCTTTTCTAGCCCTAGATTTGAAATCTTTTGTACCACTATCAGCATAATTTTGGTTGGACGGTTTAAAAAATTGTGTGGTGAAGCAAGTCCCGGAACACTTTTATGAATTACGAGAAAGCAACAGCTTTGACAGCACCTCCCATCAATCAGAAAATTTAGATGTAGCAACTATAGTACTCAAAAGCATCACTACTGTAGTGCTAGTCATGTGTGATATTAATGTTCGACTCAAATCACGCTAAAATATGGGTGCCAAAATATCACAGAGAAATGTGTTTTTTGATAAGTGCGTTCTAAAAGAAGGTTTCAAATTTCCCCATGTCGACTTTTCTGTTCTACTAGCAAAATCATTTCCTTCCACCCACTACACTAGACACGAGCCACTAGGCTGCTGCTTAAGCCCAAGCTCATGTAAAAATGTGAGTGTAGTAGACCTTCTGTATACCGATGTGTAGACTATCTCTTCTTTAAGGTGTTATTAATTAGTATCAACATTAACAGTGTTTTTGAGTTCGCTAACTTAGAATAACTTAACCAATTAAGCACATTTAATTGTTTTCTCTCAATTTTTTGTCCAACCATCGACTGTTATATTGCTTTTGGATGTTATTAGCTAAGGAGTTGATGTTGAGATGTTTTAAAAAAATGCGATACATTTTCACTGTCAAATTGATTAGGCTTAAATTACCTTCGGTTTCTTTGAATTATTTGATTTTAGGTGAACGTTGCCATTTATCGTATATTTAAAGCTAAAGATCGCAATTTTCTGGGACGCAGCATCCAAAAGAAAAGCTCACTGCAAGATGAATCGATGACTCTAAAAATTCTCAGGAAAAAAAGAAAAGAAAAGAAGAACAGGAATTGATTGATTTCCAATAAAGTTGATACATGAAATGAATACCATTGGGGCTGCCACTGAAAAAGACAAAGGCTTGAAACGATTTTAATGTTTTTCAATTTCAATGTTTGAAAACTTTGTACAACGAATGTAAAAAGGGCTTGTGCAGTGCACTATAACAAATAGAGAATAATATTTGAACTAAAACGCTAGTCAGTTTTTAAAATGTGTTCATGTAAGTCAATGAAGGTTACGTGGACTATTTTTCTTCGCTTGAATTTTGATTATAAGAAATACACTAAATTTCCAACAACAATTGTAACCTCTAACACGGAAATAACAACGTTGTTTTGTTTTCTACAACAGCAGTCATAGCAAAACTTTAAAGTGGATGCCTCGCAGGACGAGGCTCTCCTGCGTTCGTGTCACAGACCCAGTTGACCTCAATCTCCTAGGCTGGAAAATATTCGCCTCTGAAGCCAACGTCTTTTAAAAGGTAGATAGAATCGACATCCTTCAAAGGGCGTCGCTCGCAGCAGGGCGATTGTTTTCAGGATCAACAGCTTTGACTTAGCACCACGGCCTCCGGCAAAGAAAAATCCTTCCTAAAAGAGCTTGCGGAAGCATCAAAGGCCCTGAGATTCACAGACCAAAGGAGGACCCTCTAAAAAATTCTATGTAGTTCTCGTCTTCTTCCGACGATACTGTTTTTATTTTCGCCTTCCATGAAAGAAAGATATTCGTGTTCGTCTCTGCCTGGCAGAGTGGTTCCCGACCGGGGACTCACGGGTCCCGGATGTTTATGTTGGCCACCTCTTGAAGTGAACAAAGAAGGAGAAGATTTCAGATGTTTCAAATTTACATTAAGAAAAAGTCTAACACATCTACCCGTATGTTGACTGAAGACTGAATTATGCCCAACCGAAATTAATATAGTTCGAAAATTTGAGCTTCATTCGGTCATTTTTTAAATTGTCTCACTTGCACGAACATTTTATTGCGACGCAAAGTATTGACAGGCAAGCCTGAAATGTATTATTGAAGCTTATTTCTAATTCTTCGGGAATCTTTCGAAGATAAAAGGCTTTCACCGCCTCTCTTCAGGGACAATGAAAGAATATTAGACCTTTTACATAAGAAATTGAAGATTGTCAATATGTATACATTTTATGACGACGGCATAGCACGATGAAAATTTTAAATGCCAGGATCATTTGAATCACCAGACTGTTTTTCTATCTTTATGACCGAATAGACTTAATTTTCTCCCGCATGATATTGATGGCTCTGTTCAAAGAAATAAACAGGCAAATTATTTCAGCACAACCAAAATTTTTGCCATAAAGAGCTTTGTAATTTATTGGATTCAAAACAAATATCGTGCGATGATAATGTCAGTGTTTCAGTAGATACGAGGCAAAATTGGTCCCAGGGTTGAAATCGTTTCGAAATCCGAGAAATAACTATCCTTATACTTGAAACGCAACTCTCGTTACTTGACATCAACCTGCGAACCTACCTGTTGCTGTCATCGTATCCTTGCTGAACATTTTGACTGGAGTGGGAAAAGTACAATGGACAAAAATTAGGGTCGAATAGTCTATACGAATTTTGAAAAGAACAGTCGACACGAATTTTTCAAAACAATATATATGATAGATCGAACCATGTAGAGAATGGTTGGATAAACACTTCCATCTTTGAATGTTGCTATTGTTTCTGACACCTAATAATTATGAATGTATTGAGTGCTAATCATTAAAGTGACATAGCGCAGAGCTCCAGCGCCATTTGGAATGCCAATCTAATGCTATCTTCCCAGGAAGAACTGAATTTTTGGTCTCTGTATCCTCCACAATTCTCAGTGATGTCACTAGCCCTCAAAATTTGAACATTAATTACTCATGTTAAAACGCTGCAGGACGCCCTAATCAACTGTTCAATAAAAAACCTAAAATTTGAGTTAGCTTGTGTTCGATTAGTTGTTCTGTAAAGGGGATATTGGATTTGATTTCATGAAAAATGTTCTCAGAAGAATTTACGCACATGAAGGATGTCCTATCATAGAAACACTATCGAAAATGATTTAAATCTTAAGTTAATTGAGTTTCATCAAGTAATCACGCTTTAGCGGTTCAGAAGGTTAGGACAATCATTTCGTTGTTCTGTTTTATTTGTGATCGAATATTCTGCCGCAACTGCATTGACTGAAAAAAATATGAGTGAGCCTCTAATCACCATCTTCTGAGAAATGAAATCAACTTTCTATTATACCTGCTATTTCGAAAATATAAAACAATTCATTCATGTAAAGTTCTTAGGTCTTCAGTGGTGGAGCTGAATCTAAAATCGAAGTCTCATTTGAAATGTTCCTTGTTTGTAAGTTGAAAAAAAAACGGTATTCTGAGGAAATATCGAATAACTCAATGAGGTAAACAAAAAAATTTACTTCATCACAATGCTACAGAAAAATGATCTGCATGCAGCAGTAATTAACTGGTCAAACAGGAGTCGAGAGAAACTAAAAAATTACATCATTTTCTAAAATAGATAGCTGTCAACTTTAAAAAATTGTTGTTCTCATTCATATTAACACACGTTAGCAAAACTGAACTGTACTGATGTTATATTATTTGTTATATTATATATGGTGAATTAGTAATATTAGAGAATGCTCGCCTGCACATCGGTAGCAAAAGTTAATGAAATAGAGTACATAATCCATTTATTTTTTGACAAGGCACCGCAAAATATAGGTAAATGAGTATTGAAAGATTAGATGACATCATATAGTTTTAGTGTTAATGCATGGCTTGCAAACACATTTGCAAACACATAATTTTCTCAGATTTCAATGCTATTGCACAGTTTTTCTGTGCATTATTACAAAAAAAAAATAGTGAGGCAAAAACAATGTCACGTTCTGTCATTTCCTTTAATTTTTCCACCTTAAAGAACTATCAGAATGTAATAGGACACATAGTCGGCGGACTTTTATTCCAGCGTGTTTCCAGTGTTTTTAATACAATTTTAAGGGAAGATTGATAGTACAGATATTGTTTTCTCATACATCAAACGAGTGACTCCCGGAACTGTTACAAAACCACGCTTACATGAAAGAAAACAGAAGTATTACTTCTATTAAAACAGAAGTAATACACAATACTCTATTTCTCGTTGCTTCCTGATATAATGGTCTGAACCACGAGTATTTTCTCGTTCATTACCATTAGAATTCGCTTTCAAGAAGTTAACGTTCTTTACTGTAGATAATTGTTCACAATACTCTTTTATTTACAGATGTTGATCTCGTCTCGGTGTTATTTTTCATAGATCTCACAAAAGAAAAACTGGTAACAGTAACATAGACATTCGTGCAAGCACTGGTCGCATTTTGCCCGTCAGTCATTGCCCAAAATATTGTCTTTTTGCAATCTCCCAGATTTCAATAGAGGTATTCAATTATTTACACTGTCGGTGCATCAAAATATTGATCTTCACCACTTCTGAGCGTCAGCCGTCGACAACCCTGAGGAAAAACGCTGAGACAGTTTGACTCAGGGGGCTGAATCTTGCCTCAAAATTAATCGAAATGTCGTCAGATAACACCGATTTCAAAGATTTAGTAACTCAAGGTGAGTGTCCAAACCAAGCATGGTGAACTAATATTGAACGGAAAGCTACCTACATAAAGTCTTTCGTTTCAAATAGAAAGTAATCCAAGTACTCTGAAGATAAGTTACTTTAAAAATAATCTTGACTGGGACAGATGTATGAAATGTTAAGTCTCAAATTATGCCTCTCTATTTCATAAAATGATTTTGGGTCTGTGAAGTATTTCGTGCAGCTATTTTACGTTTTTTTATTGCAGAGGTATTCTCTGTAATTTGAAGTCATAAATATATAAAAAGTGACGTTAAAAACTTTCAAATAACATTTCATTCGTGGGACTATGAATGTAGTTCTAGTAGCAGGCTTTTCAAAGTCAGTAAAAGTTCTTGGTGTTGTATTTGAAGACCATTGAAAGTTGAAAGTCTGCAAGCGCTAAAGATTAGTGCGCAATGGAATAGAATGGATTAGCCCATTAGCCCATTTTCTGGTGGTATTTGCAGCTTGCTAAAGCGTAAAGAAGTGTTTGTTTGAATAGTGATGGAATTTATTTACTTTATTTACGTGTTAGACAGTGACTTTTGAATTATCTTAATGGAAAGTGCAAGAGTTCATAGTGGTTAGATTAAAATTTTGAATTGTGTACAGAATTTCGATCAAATGCTTTGTGCCATAACAGCGATGCGAGATACATTCCTATGATTGTTGAAACAAATATTCCGCACATTATAGATTAGGAGATCAAGTAAAATCAACATGCTCAGGAAAAATTACATTTATCGTAAAATTTGTCCAGGGACTGAAGGAAAATATTTGAAAATTTTGAAATATATGCTTGAAATGTTGTAAATATGCTTGAAATGTTGTAAATATGCTTGAAATGTTGTAAATATGCTTGAAATGTTGTAAATATGCTTGAAATGTTGTAAATATGCTTGAAATGTTGGAAATATGTTTGAAATGTTGGAAATATGCTTGAAATGTTGGAAATATGCTTGAAATGTTGGAAATATGTTTGAAATGTTGGAAATATGCTTGAAATGTTGGAAATATGTTTGAAATGCTGGAAATATGCTGGAAATGTCGGAAATTTGCTTGAAATGTTGGAAAAATGTTTGAAAAGTAACAAAACTATCATTGCAATGGGTAGCAGCTAAGTAACCGTCAGACTGTGTAGTGCAGGACGAGGTTGTTAAGTTAGTGTAAGTAAAGGCTCGAAGCTGCCACCAATAGTTGCTCGGATGGCTTCAAGTAAGGCATAATACGATGCTAAAAGAATATTGTATAAATTATATGTACGTTTCTATTATAAAAGTATATTGTATATGATGCTAAAAGTATATTGTAAATTTAAAAGTATATTTACGATTCATGATAAACGCCTTCATTCAACGTGCTTACCTTTAATTGGTGAATAAAAATAATGAAATAATTTATTATGTCTCGCAGTAGGTGGTTAAAATGCCTTAAATTTATTTCTGTTTTCATGGGATTATAAAAGGACTTCTACATGTAACTGGCAACCAACTGTGAGTTTCAACAAGTTTGTTAGCATGATTAGGAAAACCTGGTTTTGCAATGTTTATGTTCA
This sequence comes from Platorchestia sp. MABIK, assembly GCA_014220935.1. Lineage (NCBI taxonomy): Eukaryota > Metazoa > Arthropoda > Malacostraca > Amphipoda > Talitridae > Platorchestia > Platorchestia sp. MABIK. The sequence goes on from JACJUY010003337.1 coordinate 19,048, forward strand.
TTAAACATATTTTGGGAACGTTTTCGAAGCCAAAAATAATTGTTCTCGCTGAGACTGAAGCACCATTTTCTTTTAATACTGAGGTCCAATTATGATATATTGGCTCACATCAAAAAGTGTCTGATACGTTAAAAATTAGAAAATAATTTACTGGCTTACTGGAAAGTGTATTGAGTAGATAGCGTAGATTACGTTCTATCAAATTTGGAGCCTACGTTGATTTTTTTTTGTGTAAGATCATAGGTGCTGAGCACAAAAGTTTTGAAAATCTTAAGCTGCAATAAAATAGAACTTCTTTGGTGAAAGGGGATAATCGTACGTATGTTTGCTTCGTGGCTTATGTTTTGGAACGCAGTTCATTAATTCACATTACAAAATAAGGCGTGTGATTTTATAAATACTGCTATTTTTCAGAGTAGGAGATATGCCTAGATTTCTGTCAACAGTAAAACTTAAAGTCTCAGAAATTTTCCCCCTAATCTTCACAGTTCATCCGTATCCAATGAGTTGAAACATTGCACACATTCGAGTTTAATTAAAACTTTCGATATGAATTCATGGCTAACCGTGAAATCTGCTCAGTTGGAGCGGAGCCACGTATATGTACAGTAGGCCCTGCTAAGTCTTGTAAGAAATAAAACAAATTACTCCACAACATTGGGATGAAAAATGAAGCCCTGGCTACAATTTTAGAATTGAGAAACATTCCATGAACTTTAGGGGTTTGTTCATCGCTATTTGATTAAAATGACTACATTTATGAAGACTAGTGAAAATTTGGAGACCATGAAGTCCAAACTTGGTTGCTAATGTACACATTCACCTTGAATATGAAAGTTGATCGTATTGTATTTTATTTTAATGAAACTTTTTGTCAAAATTATAATGAATGAAAATGCTTTGCTTTTGGTTTGATAGCGTAAAAATTGAAAAACCAAACAAGGTAACGGAAAGAAGAGTTGAAAGTGTATTATTTTAGACTTTCAAAAGGGGAATTTTGAAGGTTTCGTTTAACAACAAACAAATGTAGTATCATAGTAGGCTGACCAAAATAAATGAAATATTCCCCACATTTTTGCAATTAGTCACTAAATATTTAGTAGACTTCTTCAAGTAATGCAAATTTTTTATACAGTTCAAGTATGATGAAACAGTTTCACATTTTACGTTATCATGAAAATCATAACTTGTCAATCTTGTACGACACTCTGAGAACACATGTAATCATCATTTACATTTTTTACACTTCAATTTTATAAGTGTATCGATGATATTGGATTCGTTAGCCTATATAAGGAGGTGGCTCTTATCCTTCGTTGAAAAAATGAACAAATTTCATTCCGAATTACTTAGGCAACTAGATTTACTCAATGAGACAAGCAAAATAAGTGTTTTCTTAGCACCCTTAATTTAGCTTCATTTGAGTTGAACATTAATATTGCACATGGGTAGTGGCGAAGTACAGATGATATTGAGTACTACATATAAATGCTACATCCATTTTCTGATTGTTGGGAGGGTGGACCAAAACTGATGCTGCCTCGTAATTCAAGCCAAATTTGTCTATTTTTGAAATAATGTGATGAGTAAAACCGAGTTTTTCAAGCTTGGAGAATTAAACTTTATTTTCTCTCTGGCATGTGCATGAGTCAGTGGAGTGGACTTTTTGCCAGTGGTTTAATTGAAAAGCCTTACAATTTTCCAAATTGTACTATTTGTAAAAATTGCACAATTTTTAAAATTAGCTTAGCTGAAAATTAGCTGAAAATTTTTTTTGCAATGTGTAAAAAAACACTTACACAGCTGAGTTTCATCAGTTGACTGCATTTTACTTTGTGAAATTTACCAAACACTTCAACTGCTCTGATCTATAATACGTTCTATTCCAAGGCATTTTCGCTTCGTGAAGCATGCCACAAATGTACCGACGTTTGAGTATTTTTCCATACAGAGACATTAAAAACCAGTTAAATTTAGTACGGCTGTGAGAGAAAAGTATATTTAAATGATGTTTTTCCACACATCTGATGCTGAAAAAAAGATGTGAAATTCTATCTGCAACGTTTTTTCGTCTAATTTTGTTATTATTCCCAAAAGAATTGCGAAACTTTTGCTTTGAGGGAAAATTTATTTATCATTTCATTCAATGTCAACTTTTGTTAAAATTGAGCAAATTTATCATTTTTTGATGTTTACATATTTGTTTGACAGTCTTAGGAGCAGGATTTAAAATATCATTTAGTACGAATTTGATTCTGCTGAACGGGTTGGCTTTAAAATAACTGCCTCGATGCTTCACATTTCAGAGAACAAAATTGCACCTCAAGGATGATGTAGCCCAAAACAAGAGACAGATGATTCGAGCTAAGAAGTATAATTTTATTCTCATTAATCAAGATTGTGGCACTGAAAAAGTTTATGTAATGAAACAAATTTTGATTGTATGGAAATCGGTTAATTTAAAGCCGTACCACACTGTTGAGTTATTGACAACATTTGCATAGATTATTTTCTTTGTGTATGTACGGTATTTTTCTGAGGAGTTTTAACTTTTTCATAAATTTTTCGTAATTTGTTTGGTATTTACTAAATATTTTGAGTACGTATTCTTGTTCACCACATTATCCTATTTCGGTGTTCATACACGATGTTATGAAAGTCTTAATTCAGTTATTATGACCCAGAACCCAGAGATGATGAAATCTACCACAGTAGAACTGGTTCAATTGATGAGGTATCGGGCCAGAAAAAAATGCTAATTAAGATCATCAGAATTAAACTACGAATGGTCACTGCGTTATCAACTGGGAGAAAACAACTAGAAGAGCTTAGGAGCAGTCTGAGAGCTTCTTGCTTATTATCACTATGAAAAACCATGCAGTGTCATTACCGCAGCTGCCGAGTAATTTTGATGTCATAATTTCCACACCATTTATTCGTTAAATTCGTCTCTAAAAAATGTTTTCAGGCTACATTTGGGTCTATCATGTGAGATAGAATAAAGGTAAGGAATTAGGATTCAAAGAAGAGATTTGTTTGGAAGATCTTGAAAACAGTAATGTAGTAAATAGTGGGTTACTAAGACTTACCTAGGGCAACTTTGATGAGTTTCTAGTGAGACGAATTTAATCTCGGTGTTCGTATGGAGCTAAAATATTATGAGGATGGAGGATTTTAGGGTTTGGGTGAAACAAGAGTATGTGTTATCATTTAAGTGATTACAAATTTTGTTTTGAATGTCGAAATTTAACACCAATGATTGAAGAGCATACATTGTGAAAAAATGTTCAGAGAATCCTCATTTGAGGCAGTTTACAGTTAATGAAAGAATTGTTGATCAAAATTATTTAAGGCTCCTGAGAAGTGGGGCAGTAAGGCTTGTTCACACGATAATTGAAAATTTTGAGATCGTCATCTTCTGATTTTGTTTGTTTGAGATAATACCCTTCACTTAGAAATTTGCATTTGCTTAAAAAAAATATTATCTTGATCCTCCAATGGCGCTCAGTACCTAAAATGCATAACTATTTATAAACATTTTTCACCAGTTATAATTGAAAAGTTAAATTTCTTTTTAAGCTACTATTTTCCGTACAGGAACCTGCTTTATGGGTTGGTACCAAAAGCCCTGCAGTTGTTAGAGTTGTGGAAAGAGAAATTCGGGCAGATGGCATGCCTTTGTTTTTCTCTGGTCGACTTTCAACCACAACTGATTTTCGCTGCAACGTGTTTCGAGAGTATTTTGGCACTGTACAACTACATTGATCCCTAAGGTTCCTAATCAATAATTTTTACAGAAGAAGACAGGCTGATCCTTGTGGCTTCACATGTGGTCACTTTCATCCCAGAGTTCTAGCCGACTGACTTAGTCGTGGAGTGGTCATTGACTCGGTGCAGACAGCCCTAGTTCACGTGTACTGGGGTGAGGGAACATAGCACTTCCTAGTGCTAAGCTCAATGAAGTGCATGACATTCGTGAAGATGTATACCTCAGGTTTCTCGATCTGGGAAAAGCATTTGACTCTGACGCATCCCGTTCCGATTTGAGCCTAAGCCAGAAAGGTGTTTTGCCGTGATCCGTGGATGTTTTAATTTCGAGCTACGAGGGGGCGAGCCCTGAAGTGTCGTAAGTGGGCTATGAGCCTTCCCGGACGCCGATGACTCATGGAGTTAAGCTGGGCGATTTTCTTCTCTTAACCCTACTCAATTTCGTTTCGATTGCAGTGGCTGCTCAAGGGCAGTGTTTGAGGATCGGAGTTGAGATTCGGGCCCGGATGGCTTCACGAAGATGGATGGGTTTATTTGCGTTTAAAGATGAAATAGTCATGTGCATTCATGTGTGTCAGGATTCCAGGCACCGGGTCCTACTGTGCCTAGCTTCTTCAGGACTGAAACCAAACCCAAAGAAGTTCAATGGGGCATGCTTTTGGGTTGAGAGCTGGAACATGAGGTGTTTTTTTTACGATCTGAGTTGTACGGCAATTTCGGGTGTGACTTTGCTCCTGCTTAGACTGGCTGATGCCTACAAGGATCTGGGTAGCTCTGAAGGGAAAGAAAAAGCTCTGTGAGTATTTTAAAATACGGTATTGCTGAAATCACGAGAACACCATGCAAACCAAACAACGGCAGGCAATCTCGGCAAATCAACTTATTACGAAGATCAGGCATCGAATAGTCCTTGTGCAGGTGTACAGGATCCATATGGATAGGCTTGACTGTCGGATCCATGTGGCTATTAATTGTTAGTCCCATTTTCTCATGAACAACCGGGAGGGACCTCGAGTCTTCGATACACGCGTCGAATTGATGGATGAATTTGTAGACCTCAAGACCTGCCTACGATGTGATTCATGGAGGAAGGACGCCTGGAAAGGCTCCCGTGATCGAACGACAAGGCAGTCTGAGAAACGGTAATACCAGACAGCTATCTCAAGTGCACGAGGTACTGGACTCACTCAGCCAAGATGAAAGAAACTCAGGTCTTTAGGAGTAAGAGGCTTCCGGGCTGTCAAGGACCAAGCTATTGGAATCGATCGAAGGCACTGGGCTAGCGCAAGCTGCAGAATACTCTGCCACCCATAGCTAGGTTACAGCTATGGTTTGGGTGCTGCGAGGGTGCTACTGAAGTTCAAGCTGTCGCGGTGCACCTCGGTATCCTCCCCACACCAGCTCGTAAGTCAAGTGGAGCCGGGCTGTCCCCTAATTGTGATGAACGTTATGAGATGGGCAGTCTAGGTCACATCTTGCAGACTTGTTCTAAAACCCAAGGGGCTAGATTGGAGAGGCACAGCGATCTGGTCAGGCTGATGGCGAACCACTTGCAAGTTCGTGGGTTAGAGGAACTGCATGGGCTTGAGGAACGGGTTGCCCGTTCAGACTAGTGGCCTCATCCACTAGTAGTCTGAAGAGCTGATAGTTTACCGATTTAGCTTCTGATCTGATGGCTCTTCGAATCAGTGGGTGAGAGATTGCGATGTTGCTCTGAAATGCCTGTCCCAATCCTACAAGATATTTCACGTAAGGAGAGCACGGCTTGGCAACCGTTGTAATCGACATCAAGGATGGGAGCGCATACATTGTGAAAAAGTGTTTGGAGAATGCTCATTTGAGGCTGCTTAGAGATGGTGAAAGAATAGTTGATCGGAAACAAAGGTCCTGGTTGCATGGGGTGTAATTGGTTGTGTGAGCTCAGCCATTCAACCATTGTGAGTTGGGTACTGATCTCTCTCTGCCCTCATGATTAGTCCGGCACTGCCAATGGCAGGAAGCTTCGCGGATCTTATATCACATCGCTTCTGACATGGTTGCCCCCTCTGATGGGAGGCTTTGTACACGGGATGACCATGAGCTTTCCTTCTGGGTGAGGACCCCACCATCCCATAAAAGTATGTAACTGGGCCCGCTTTTCGGGTCCACTTATCTGAGTTTTGCCTCAAGCAAAATGAAAGACCTCAGCCCTTGCGTAAAAAGGCTGATTCAGTTTTTGTCATCGGCAATTTTCACGCTCCAGGGAGGAGAGATTTCCTCCTCTTTCTAACAGAGATGGCCACTGCACTCGAGCTGGTCGCAGCACGGGTATTGTCTATAAAACATTCTCCTCCTCTACCTGATACCACCCTCATATAGAGTATTGGTATCTGGAGGTGGTCCCTGTACTTCTTCATTAGGAGCCACAGGGCCAGCATCACCCGGCCTTTGCTCATTTGTGCAAGCGAACCTACATAGTTAGCAATGTAAAAGAGTGGAATGCGAAGCAATGGTAATTGTATAGGCGATCTATGGTGGAGCGTTAGTCTGGCGTTAGGATGGATTAGGCGGGTGTACCTATGATTCGTGCTGGTCTACAGGGTAGACGGTTAGTGCGCACTCTTCATTATTATGCTGGCCACTGAACGGTTGTTCTGAGACTGGAGTTAGAGTTAATAATTTTACTATGTCATCATTTGAGCAAGACCTTTCAGACGGGGTTTAAAAAAATGGGCAGAGCGAACTCTAAGTTTTAATTTAACCGAAGAATACACTCGGGTTAACGGTTACACGAGCTTTGTAACTCAAAGCTGGACTGCTGGTGCTCGGTGGTAATTAGTGCGACTCCACTTCACCCGTGTGAAACGCGGAGAAATAGGCACGTGCCCATTCTGGGCCTGCCTATTTCTCCTGGGCCTGCCTGCCCCATTCTGGGCCTGCCTATCTGCCTATTCTGGGCCCTGTAGCCTGCCTCAGACTACAATCTGCAATTATAAAATTACATGAGCATGCTGCAGAGCATTTTAAGAAGTTTGTCACTCTGCAAGAAATGATCGTTAAAAGCTTCTAAACAAAATTTGCCACTGAAATAGATAGAATAGAGAAGTGGAAAACATGGAAGAGGATAAACAAATTGGCTCTTAGTGGAGGCACAAGTCAAGAGATTAATTTTTGAATGAATTAGAGCGAATAGACCCTACTTCATGACTGAAGTTTTACTTTGTCTCAATCACCCCAACGAGTGCCTTTCGACGTACTAGCTAAGACAAAGCAGGGCAGAAGAGCTGTGCTGTGGTGCGGTGTGCTGTCATCTCCTCCAGGCATCGTTGAGTGGCGGAGACGGGACGGGGCCCCGGTCGGAGACAGTTCACTTCATCACGATGGCCAAGCTACTTCACCAGTCAAAGCAAATGGTTAACGTTATAATAACTCCGAATCACACCTATCGCTAGACAATGGTCTAGTGCAGGAACAAAATTAATGTGAAGATTATGGAGTGAGTGGGCTGGGAATTGCCCTTCACGGTCGTTACAGCTTCTGAGTTACATGCCCACCGGTGCTTGAAGCTGGCACAAATTTGTGTCTTGTTCTTCAAGCATGAAGAAACGTGTGGAAATTCAAGGTACTTAACCCGTTACGAAAGGCACACTAGGAATTATAGTAGTTAAATAACTGACAAGTTAATTAAGAGCAAATTTGCTTAAAGCTTGAAAATTTGGCAGGGATGCATGGAAATTGTATACAAATTTTCTGAACATCATTCCCTACGAATCTGTTCCAATCAGAGGACCAGGCAAGCTCATGTGTCTTCGAGCAATCGATGAGGTTTCATTTGCTTCGTCTATCCCATAAGTGGAGTGCCCAGCGGGTTGGAGGTAACTATAGCTACTGGTTGTATCTGCCGAGTGAGTTTAATTACAGCGTCTTCGAATCCGTGGGCCGACTCTACGTCAGTAGGAGCACAAGAAGGTTGACTGCTGTTTTTCTCGCTGGCACCAAGTCAAGCTTGGCTCTCTCATGGTCCTTCTCGAGCTTATTTAGGCCCTTGTGACGGGTGGCCTTTGTGCATTGCAGAATCCCTCACTCATAAGCGGCTGAGAGAGGGTAGCGGCTTCGAGCCTTTACTCTATTCGCGGCATCCAAGTCGCGACCGTCAGAGAGTGGGGCTGGATTGATGAATCATCTGAATCCCCGAACCGAGTTGTCCCCTTACCAGCTTGCTTTGCTGTGCTTGTTGGGTTAGCAAAGATTCGGCTGTCGACTGGGCAATATAGCCTAACGAGCCCTCGCATTGGGAGACGCGTCCGTCTGTGTTGCGTCTTATTATGTTGCCACCCTGTCTCCACGTAATTAATGACGTATGTTTGTTGCCGCGGCTTTGATGAAAGATCAATGTAAAACTGTAGGTTTCATAGCAATGGCAGTAATGCATGTAGGTTCACGATAGAGGAACACTGGAATGACGTAAGGGTGTATTGGAATGAAAGCATTATAATAGAGATTCGAAATGTAATAGTGTGATCTAGAATGAAGAGGCGTCAGCAATAGAGCTATGTGTGGTAGTGTGTTAAAATGAATTGCATCAGGGAGGGTAGTGTGACTTACCTAAATGTCTGGAATGATTCGATGATGAGAGTGGAGAGCGTTGACGTTGAGCGTGAAATGCTTCGGTAATAACCGTGGATTGCTTTGACAATGGAAGAGGGCTGAGATCGGTCAACCTGTAAAGCTTTGGCGGTGTAAATAGAGTGCGTTGACAGTAAGCGTAGAGTTCTTGTAACAACCGTGGTGTGTCAGAGTAACGATCGAGTGAATTAGAGTATTAAATTTTTTTTAAATGACAGAGTTAACGATCCAAGTGTCTTGACTGGAGAATTTTTTTGATTAAATTTTGTATTAATTATACCCGAGACTTTTATGACGGTTTCTTCCAAGGAAGAAAGTAAATCCTCTTGACTCACTTCTTAAAATGAGGTCGAGGTGACGAGCAAAAGTGAATCGATATTTGGACTTACGATAAACTCAAAAAGTGTGTAAACTAAAAAATAACACAAATAGAAGGGAAGTAACACATTTTCACAGCCTCTAATTTTCTCTAACGAGCATTATTAATACAATATGCGGCCGTTTCAGAGATGCACGTTCCATGACTTGACAGTTTTATCCATGGTCAGTATTATCACAACTGTTACCTGTTCTGTTCGATCATTGGATGTTTCGACTCATGCACTATGGTGCTAGACCGATATGACGCACCCCGAGAGGTTCAAAAGGTTGATATCATCCGACGCCCAGCGTAGGCGTGGAATGCTCATGGGACGACAATGGTACTCTGGACGACAGAGTGTCCAGGGTACGGCATGGACACTCTGTAACCGTTGAACAAAAAAGTGCATAACATCATAGGTATCCATGGGATAGTTATTCGAATTGACTGGGTAAAATTCAATTTCCTCCTACGATATTGTTCAAATTTACGACACTTTAATGGAGAGATATTCATAAAAAATACACGCTCGGAACATTTAAATGACATCAATAAGTTTAAAGGGACTGCAGAATCCGCGCCGAAAGATTTTTCAGTGCAGTAAAATGCGTATTCTCCTCCATAAAATGAAAGAAGACTTTCCAGGCGCTTTCAATGCTTTCTGATTTCCAGAAGTTGATTAATGATGGTTGTGACTAGACTCATTCATCAATTTAATTAACGAATTTGGAGTTGCACCACGGAATGCACAAAACACTCTGTTATAAGACTTGTTTTCAGTTCATAGTAAAGAGGTCTAATTCTTTGTAGTGCAATGGGTCAAATTTATATTACTTGAAAGTATTTTTCGCGTGTGTGATTGGAGGTGTTTTGTTTTTAACTTGAATTGCCTATCTAACTTGGCGTGAATATTTCAAATAGGAAATTAGTTAAGTGAGTTTTTAGTTTTGACGTAGCCAGGTATATTTCAGTCAAAATTTTAAAACAAAATAAATTTCGAATGCGCAATGTTGAGCACTCAGATTAAAGAATCTCGAAAATCTCTCTTTCATCCGTACAATTTATTACTGAAATCTACTGATGAAAGAAGCACGAGAAAGTTAAGAAAAACATATATTAATATCATGATAGATTTATAGAAACTCTGTGTTAACGTTTGGTCAATGCTGTCATTTCTTAGATACTCAGTCGTTAAGTTAGAGTTATGTCAGTTGAAAATTTTTTTCGCACAATTCTGTCGGAGTTGCTCATTACTCGTGAAATTTAAATAAGTAATTTGTCAATACATTTTAATTGAAAGTAGCTCAAAATAACACAGGATGACCAATAATTTCTGCATGTGACCAAAATGATTTAAAACGGTATGTTCTTTGAGTACGAAAGCATTACCTCTCGTCGGACTGGCACAAACTGTCGTCATCCCCTGATGTTGTGAAATGAGGCGATAATGTTCCATTTGCGTGATTTTAGTGTGTTAGGGCACTATGAAAATGCTGATGCTATCCTGAATCAGATTCAATAAGACGCTAAGAACACCTGCTATCCAAAAACTTTTCCCCCTAGCAGATTCATGTGAGAGGTGATTCAAACTAGCCGAGAGCAACTAGGGTACTCACCGAGGAGCACAAGTTTTGTAAGGGGAAATGAACGTTGAGAGTGAAGTGATGGAAGAGTGGAGGTGGGTGAAGTGGAAACAATATGCTATAATCTCCCGGAAGATTTACGTCCGAGGAATCTAGTTCTTATTGAAAACCATACAGTAATCATAGGCAGAAACTTAATCGTTTTGAATGAAATTTGATTTAGAGCGTTTGAGCCACCCACTGTAACTGTTAATCATCACTTTCAATCATCTATGAAACAATGAACATCAGGAAAATGTAAGAAATGTTTAACACCTAAAAAGATTATTTGCATATGGGCAAGATTTATTCATAATGTTGTTATAAAAATTAAAAAACGGATTCGACGTGCATAGTACACTCGAAGTCATTGAACAATAACTGCTCTCCTAACTCAAAACACTCGCTAGTACACAAGAAACGATGTATTTGTGCATTGTTTACTGTAGTTGCTGCACGTTTATACTTTACTGTTTACGCGATTGCAGTTAACACATTTATTTTATTCGGAAATGAAATTTCTGACTCCAAAATTTCAAGAACTGGAATAAGCCATAGGTGTGAAAATGTTGGCACAGACTGTTACAGCTTAGGACGCAGTCTAAACATGGTAGGAGGAATGAAAGCTTCTTGATGCAATTGTAAGAATATTTTCAAAACAGCGGTACGTTCAACAAGTATTAATTTAAATGTGATTTTTTTCAAATCTTCTTGTTTCATTAATTCAGTTACTCTTATAATGATTAGTTGCCCTTCCCAAGTGGCGGCAAGGTTACGATGTGACATTATTAGTGTCAGGTGACAAAGATCAATGTTTAGGCATGTTTGTACGTACTCGAATGCTTCACCAATTTTTAATTTTTTCGATCTTGATTGAGCTGAATTTCTTCCATGGTAACTTTTTTGCCAATACAGTAAAAAGAATTGTGTGTTTATTCAACGAAAACAATCCTAAAAGCTCACAAACGCTGAGTCCTATGAACAATTCTTTTTAATCTCAGAACGCAAGAGAAAATTTTCGTGCTTGTCCACGAAAAACACAGTGATCCTTGTTGGAAATATCATTGTTGGAGCAGTTTTCATTTTGATAAATTGAAGAGACAGAGCAAATTTGAAGAATTTAAGTTGTTAGAACAGGCGAGCAACTGCTCGCTCATCCTCGAGGCAAAAGCACGTGCGCGAGATTTGGAGGCTCGATAGTGAGATCAGGGCGTTGTTTCCTGGCTGGAACTCGGAACAGTTTTTCTATTTTAGTTCCTCAGTCTGTTTAAACTTTTACATAGTAGCTCTTGGAAGCATTGATTTAGTTCTGATACAGAGTAACAATCCACTCAATTTCCAGTGGATGCGTGTGAATCTGTAAATTACAACAAATGCCAATTTAAAAACTCTATGGCCCCCATTTTTTTACAGACAGGATAGGAAAAAATTTCCTGAAGGATACCTCGGAAAATAAAAATTTCAACCTTAACGGCTACTCACGGCTCCGAAATAAAGAACACAGGCGAAAAATACCTAAAACTTATCAAACTAGCAGCCGATATCGATAAGATTCAACAATACTTCTAATAGAATTGAGCATCAATTAAGGAATCATTTGCACTTTGAACAAGCCGTTGGATGTGAAGACTAGTTCATGATCTAAAAGGACGTCCGCGTTTTTCAGTGGCTCGTAGTTTTTATCCCTATTCCAATCAAGGCCGTTGGGTGCTAATTAAACCAATTGCAAAACTGTGTGGGGGCAATACAGCACACATGATGAAACACACAATGAGGTGAAGGGAAAATTTTGACCGGAAAAATCACATATAAGGGATCTATTGCAGGCACGCCACTGTGAGAGCTGCTTAAAGTATATCACGTTAACGATCATAACTGACGCACAAAATATTGAACAATTAATTATAGGCAATTACCATGATATGAGTTGCAGAAATTAAATGTACATTTGAAGGAAATCTATTCAATATTTAGTTGCAGCATCTTCATTTTCAATTCTAGGTCAATGCAGTTGCCGTAAGTTTTTAAAACACCTTAGCAAGATTTGAACTGAAACTTGGCATTTTCAGTTTCATAGCGTTCGATTCATCGAGTATGGTCGTTTGTTATTTGTGGATCTGGTTTAGGTTTTCTTCATAAATTTTCTCTCCGATGCAAATCCGATGATTGACCAGGCAATGCTAGTATCTTCATATTTTTTCCTTCGAACCATTCACAAATTATCTTGGTTGTTTTGTTGAGATAATTTTCCTCTTAAAAAAACTTTTCTGATTCAAGATCCAGTTTTCCAGCAAATTTGTTTGCGAATCATCAAAATCTTACGACTGTTAACAAAGTCGTTAGCCACTGAAAATGTTTCTAATTGTCCTGTGAAAATAAATATAGAACAACCACGTACCAGCATACCCCGCCTGAAATTTCCACGGGTAACATGGTTCATTTCTCATTTTTTTTGCTTATAACATGAGTGACAACACAAGTGATATCAAACAAACCTAAATAATTTGTGTGAAAATTCATGATCGTACTGTTCATTACCTTCTGCAATCTACAATCATGATCTTAAACCACGTCTCTTCAGCAATGGGGCTTGCGATGAAATTGTGAATTGGAGTTCTTGCTCCTGAAGTCTATTACTAATTATTTTTTTACTGACATGTGTTTCAGCAGCAATAAGAGCTAAGTTATAATTTGTTATGTGTTGTTGTCACATCTGGCCTGAAAGCTTCTCCCCAAAGAGTGCTGCTATAGCGTTCGCTGCTTTGGAGATCTCTCGACTGAGTTATGCAATTTCTCATTTTGAGCTATTATTGCTGCCAAACATGTTCACTGGATTGAGACAGGCTGCGGTCAATCAGCTCAGCATTTACGTCTGTGGCATCGACGGGCAAAAGACTGATCGGTGGAGAAATATTCAATTTAAGGCAAGGAGTGACGGTGCTGCCTAGAACTCGAGCAAGATCTTTCGCGGGTCGCGCTGCGCATGTCGGCTTTGAAATACGGTGGCGGGATAACGGTGCTGCGCAGCACTGCTCGGTGACGTCGCAGCCCAGCAGTAGGGAAAGCCTTCGTCGATTGGATTCATTGCGATTAATAAAAAATGCCACGTTCCCTTTCTGCCTACCATTAGACGAGCAGCGTATTTTCATTGAGCGGCGTGAAGATTTTTATCGGGAGGGTGGAACAGAGCACTGGATCAATAATTATATTGAAATGCACTATATTGGCAAAAATGAGCAAATACCATTTTGCATCACCTTAAACCTTGAAATTTTATAATTAGAAAAAACAGAGCGTTTCCAGGACACGTAAGCCATTCCCCAAAAACCAATCAATTATATTTTAATTTAAAAAAAAGCGAGTAAAAAAACACATCATTTGCTTCGAAAATTTGTTGTATTTTGATTTCGAATAATTCCGAACATTTGTTGTATAGTTAGGCTTACTCTTTTTAGTTCGTACACACTTGTTACTCCGCGATTGTTGGAATTTATGTATAGGAAGCTCGTTTCATTAATTATTAATCGTTTAGTAGACTCGTGAGTTTTACATACGCAAACATTTAATTACACTCAATACGATATCCAGCTGTATCAACGACTATTATGAGAAAGTGAAGCTCAGTTGTCTATGTGAATGAGGACTGTGTCCTCCGAATAGTTCTTCTTCAAAGCGTTGCTCTTTTTTTACCAGTATTTAAAAGCTTTATTAAATTTGGCGTAAACTAGCCAAGGAACTGTCTTTCTTCAATTTGAAGTATAGTGATTTTCTGGCCTTTTTGTTAAGAATGAGTTCCCCGGATGAAAAATTAGTCCCGTGCTCCTAACATGGTCACGAACAATGAACGCGAACAATGGCTTCAATCGAACAATGGCTGGTCGATTTTGAAGTACTTTGGCATCAACTGATTTCGTAGAACTGCCACAGTGCTTGAGCAGTCTTGACGTGTAGCTTTCCGATTAGGTAATCCCACAAACATCCTTTTGGGTTCATGTCTGGGGACGTAGCTGGCCAATCTATATGCCTGACATTGACAGTATTATGCACCTGACAGTTATCATCCTGAAAAACATTGTGTCTTTTTGTTATTTAGATATTGTGTATACGATCAAACTTGTTGCCTAGCAGCTCAACGTAGCCTTGCTGAGGCAGTTTGACGGATACTTCAACTAAAGAACCCACGTCTGTGCAGTCGAAACTGCCCCAAAAAACGACGGACTCCTCTTTTTTGTATCGTTTACAGCACCGATTGATGAACAAATAAAATAGCTTGAGCTCGATAAACAATAGGTGAGTAATTTTTTGCAAGAGAAGCCTATTGCGATATATTAGCCAGTGGAGGGAAAAAAGAAAGAAAAACTGTTTATTTCCAATAAAGTATTAACATGAAATGTTGATCCATTGGTTTTCAAAATACCTCAACATTAACATCCTTAACTGATAATAACACATTGGTATCGTAATATCCTTGTAATATGTTGAAACAAAAAATGATTGACAGAAAAGCACAACAAAAATGAGTTCCGTTCATTTCGTAATCTGATTTTGACAGTGCATTTAAATACAAGTAAATAAGAGAACACAATCCTCGTAACGCTTAGTTGAAAAGTGTAGAAGTTTGTGCGCACTTATATAGAAATAAAAGCGAAAATCTCATTCAAATACCTTTAACTTAGAAAAAAGAAAAAGAAAAGAAAAATAGTTTATTTCCAATGTTACAAAACATCATTGGTTTTTTTAAATGTCTGAAAATAAGGAAAATAAACTTATTTGATACACACACATGAGTTTTGTAATGCTCATTTAACTAGTCGAAAAAAATGTTTGAGGGCAATGCATCTCTAGTGTTGCCTAATCTGGATTGATGATATATGTAACTACAATTATAAATAAAAGAAAACACGATTCCCGTCGCAGTGTATAGTTGAGAATACTCTTTTTGGTGCACATTTGGATTGAAATACGAACTCAGTGACTTGCGGTATAAGCAATTTGTTGAAAGTAAAACGGGTGGATCGAAATAATCATGGGTCTAAGGCAGCGAGGTTGATGTTCAGAACTATATTTTTATTCTTACGTATAGATTAGTATTCCAATCAAGGAACTCGGAGAAAATGTCTTTTACGAAACGAAACTATGATATTTCCATGCCAATAATTTTCCCACAAAATATTCTACATGAGTCAGACACATGAAAATGAATATTCTACAACGGCTACCAAGAAATGGACAGCATTATGGAGTGATACATGAAAGTGACCATCAGTATAGGGTTGTCATCACTTTCTCAAGAGCGAATAATGATTTGCATCACACAAGACTAACAAGAACATTTTTGGACGTGAGTAATAGAAAAACACATTAGTGTTCTATAATGTTACCAAAGTAGAAATAGTTACGTTTTTTTCGAAACATGATGCAAATGTCTTTGATTGAAAAACATAAATAGGTGTCATGACGGCCTTGTTTAATGCTTGTACAAAAACGGAGAGAAAAAGCATAAAAATGTATCCTATAGCTGCTTAATTGAAATTGAATAGTGTTTGTTAATTCATGGAAGCAATAACGATATGAACTTTGTTGGGTGAAAACACCTGTCGCAATTTGCACGTACGTATCTTTACGTCAGGTTATTTTAGAAATCTAAACGCTGCAGGTTTCATGGAACTTAATGAGCAATAAGGCTATTTTTTATTTTTATATTTTTTTTTCCTTTTCCAATTTTTCAACCTTTCGAAACTGTTCTAGTTCAACACGTGTTAAAATACGATGATAATCACTTATCATCTTAACTCAGAAAACACTCAATTGTTAAAATTCTAAATCGGTATCTATAAACGCAACGTTTCGATGTTACTAACATCATCATCAGGCTGCAAAATACAAAAGAAACACTTAGTCACATTGGTAAAAACTATGTCAATACAAAACTTTAACTACACCAGACTGGATAAAAATAGGGAATCACATAGCGAGATGACTAGATAGGGCGAATTTTGTACAAGATTGAAACTTATAGCTGACTAGTTATTATTGCACGCTAGATATTCACATGTTATCGGCACCAGAGATAGAGGCAAAATGGACGAACAGAGGTTACAGACGTCTAAGTCACAGTCCGACTGAACAATTTTAGAGCAAAAAAATCATTTGTATTTTCGTTGAGGCAAGGTTTAGGCTTATGAATGTGCAGTGCTTCTATTATTTGAATATGCTCTTTTTTCATAACATTATACAAGATTTTTGTATTTGAGTACAGATCTTCATTTGAGGGTTTACAGCTATGATCGATACGGAAATGATTAAAAATGGAGCCTTGATATTTGTGTGCAGTTAATCTTTATTTAAGCGTCATCCTAGTCATGCCAATGTAACAATTATTGAGAGACTTACATTCTCTCCTGTTACACTCGAACAGATATATCACATTGGCTCTGTCTAGGCCGCTGACTCGTGATCTGGAAATATTGTTTCTTACTAGAAGATCACTGATTTTGAGATTTTTATAATACACACGCACTTTAATTGCCCTCTCTGTATCTGTGGGTTTCACGAAAGTTTTGACAATATTTTTAAAAACACGTTCGTCAATTTTGCAATTGTTATGCATCTGATTTTCATAAATTATATCTATATTCTGCTGGTTAGGTCTCGGATTATGATCTCTATTCAAAATTCGATTGGCAAACTTACCTATAGTTTTATCAATAAGAGTATTTGGGAAATAGTTATTAACCAGCAACCGTTTGACTCTTAGCATTTCTGAATGAAAACTAACCCAGTTGCTGCACACTTTATAAGCTCTATTAACCAAGGTATGAATGACTCCTTCTTTATACACTTGCGGTGCGTCACAGTCGTAGTTTATGGTTTCACCAGCATGCGAGGGCTTAACATAAACAGATCTCACAAAAGCACCCTGTGAAGCTTCAACTAAAACATCATGAAATGGCAGCTTCCCGCTTACACTCAGCTCGTACGGGAAACGCAACACCGAATTATTAGTCATGAAATTCCTCAACATCTCCAACTGCTCTACGGTCTCAATTTCAACAAAAATGTCATCCACGTATCTGGCGTACAAAAACGGCTTAACCGGTATAAAGTTCAAAACCAGGTTTTCAACGTGAGACATGTAAAAGTTAGCAAATGTAGGTCCTAAAGGGGAACCCATAGCCACCCCGTCAACTTGACGAAACCAACTACCATCAACATGTCGAAAAGGAGCTTCAGAAGTACAGATAGTAAGGAATTGCTTTAAAATATGCCGAGGAAACAAATTAGGAGGAGACAGATCTTCGCTATCATATACACAATTTAAAATGATCTCTATCGTGTCCGAAACAGGTTGTATTTTGCAGCCTGATGATGATGTTAGTAACATCGAAACGTTGCGTTTATAGATACTGATTTAGAATTTTAACAATTGAGTGTTTTTGAGTAAAGATGATAAGTTTTTTTTTATATTATCAAAGCCTTTGATTTCATAGAAAGTAACATGTTATTCTTCTTCGCAGTAGAGGTGTGTATGTAGTATCGTGAGCCATTTCAGGAACAGGGTAGGAGAAGGGAGAAGACGAGATAGAGGAATAAGGCTTGAACGAGATACACGTATTGGAAGTTCTTCATAACTATTCGTACATGTCTTGGAGTCTTGTAGTAGGTAGGATTCTGAAATTAAAAAGAACTCAAATCATGGATTCACCTTTATATAATCGTTCCGCGGCTTAGAACATGGCGTGAATAAACTTAGTGACAGCAATACGATGTTTCTAGAACAAAACATTATTTTTGAAAGATTTAATGAGCTGAACTTCAGAAACAAGGTAAGACAAAATTATTCATGCAGTGAGTAGTATTACACTTTATTGAGGTGAATCTACCATTTGAGCACATTTTTAATAATCAATAGCGTAACCTTTTATCTTCATAACATTTAAAAGCCTATTATTGTAGTTTTTGACAAGCTTTTCCATAGTTTCAGAAGGAATATTGTTCCATTCGTCAACGACGATGCGTTTCAATTCCTGATGATTATATTTTCAATGGGGCGATTCTTCGAGAATCTTTTTCGTAGAATAAAATGAAGAACCAGAGTAAAAACGAACATAACATTTATTGCAAACGTTTCGGAATTAAAATTCCATCATCAGTGCTGAAACAAGGGAGGAAAATTTTTTTTGTCTTTTTAAAAAAATAAAAATCCTAAATATTCCACAAAATTCTCTAAATGTCTAAAAAGACTGATTTGTTCATTCAAACTCAAACAATAACACACTCCTAATTCACACAAGCACACATGTACACGCTAATTCAGATATAACAGCGAAACACACTATGCATACACATACACACACACAATGAGTGAATATGAAAAGGTACTCTAGAATAATTCTAAGGTCATGCTCACTACTAGCTCGGCGTAAAGTTGAAAAATTAGTATTTTTGAATAAATGGTTTGATTTTCACAGTGATCCCTAATTGCTGATTGGGGTGGAATGGCTAGTGCACGACCGGATCTATTAGATATTCCTACGTGTTGGCTATGTCTGATGAATATTATTGTTGGAGTTTGGCACTACCAACGTAAGACTGCATGCAGCAGTCACACTTTTACAAATAGACACAGGCACTCATCCAATCGTTCCTTCCTGCTAAAAAAAGATGCAATCTTAAAACTATTTCTATAAAACACTCTGGCGTCGACCGCTGTAAAAAACCTACTATCCAACGATACTTCCTCCTTCTTCAGCTCTGCGTTCAAATAACCCATGAATGGTAACTCGACGTACAAAATCTGCTTTGGTACGCTCAAGGTTGCAGGAGAGGGGCAAATTTTATGATTTAAAAAGTTTCTTATACAATTCTGAATGGGTGATTTTCATCCAACAATTCATCCAACGTAGCCCATTCCACCCCAATCAGCAATTAGGGATCACTGTGAAAATTCAAACCATTCATTCAAAAATACTAATTTTTCAACTTTATGCCGAGCTAATAGTGAGCACGACCTTAGAATTATTCTAGAGTCCCTTTCATTTTCACTCATAAACCTAACCTCAACAAAGACATTAGTGCCGTAAAGTTATCAATTGCCCCCACCTACTGACGCAATTCTGTATGTGTGTGTGTGTGAGTCTGTATGCATAATGTGTTTCGCTGTTATTGCTGAATTAGCGTGTACATGTGTGCTTGTGTGAATTAGGAGTATGTTATTGTTTGAGTATGAATGAACAAATCAGTATTTATAGGCATTTAGAGAATTTTGTGGAATATCTATGATTTTTGTTTTTTAAAATAGACAAAAAAAATTTTCTCCTCAGATTCAGGACTAATGATGGAATTTTAATTCCGAAACGTTTGCAACAAATGCAATGTTCGTTTTTCCTCTGGTTCTTCTTTTAATTCTACGAATAATTCTTGATGATTCTTTGGAGCTCTCTTGTTGATGTTGACTTTTAATTCCTGCCACAAATATTCAATGGGATTAAGATCAGGACTCATCGAAAGCCATGGCAGCACATTTTTCTTAAATCTTTGGAGCCAGCTAGTTGCAGACTTGGCCGTGAGCTTTGGGTCATTGTCGTGTTGAAATACCCTCCGCTTTCCAAGTCCCAAACTATTGGCTGATACCTTCAAGTTTTCGTCCATAATAGATATATAGTCATCAGAGTTCATCTTCCCTTCAATAACAACCAATTTTCCAGTACCCGATGCAGCAAAACAACCCCTAAACATCAACGATCCACCTCTGTGCTTAACTGTTGGCACAGTGTTCTTCGGCAGGAAAGCTTCACCATTCTTGCGCCAAACCTTCTTTACGTCATTGCACCCGAAAAGCTCCATTTTGGTTTCGTCACTCCATAATAATTTACATGCCATGGTTTGTGGAATGGAGTCCTTCGAGGTCGGCATCCGTGTAGGCATTCCTTGTTCAGACAGCGCTGGATTGTGCTTTCGCTCACGCTAGTTCCCTGAGCGTTCAATCTCTCGGCAATGTCGTCTAGCTTCACTCGTGGATTAGCGTTGACCTCATTACACAATAATGTCGAGAAGTTCTCACCGAGAGTTTTTGTTTGCAACCACACCCAGGCAACGTTTCTACAGTACCAAACTTAACAAACTGTTTTATAACAGGTTGTACGGAAGATCTTGGGATGCCCAAACGCTTAGATATGTCGCCATAACTATTTCCAGCTTTGTGGCAGTCAAAAATTTTGTGTTTTAGGTCCACACCGAGTTCTTTAGTTTTCTCATCGTGACGCTAGCGTACGAATGACAAAGCTTTGCTCCTCTGGCTCCCCGTCAGCTCTGGTACAATTTTATAGAATGATCTCACATCAAGAATGTTCAAGAACACTTTAGACACAAATTGTTTTAAATAAAACAAGTATAACGGTAAATACTTCTCAATGAAATGTAATGTTCTCAATTGTACGAATCATTTTGTCTTTTCGTGTTTAAGTTCAGCTTGTTAAACCTTTCAAAAAAAATATTTTATTCTAGAAGCTTTGTATTATTGTCCCTAATGTGTGCTTCACATCCTGTAAAAATCTCATGCCTGTGGTAAAAATTGTTTTTGAGTAATTCTAGAAAGTTTTGAGAGACGAGGTGTTTACGAATAAATTCGTCGCTAACTGTAAGACTCCAAATACTTGAAGAGGAGCCACCTATTATAAAGATTAGATTTAAAAAAACACACTTATATAAAAAGGACAGCTCCTTAGAACCCATTTTACGGTCGGCGAGTGCAAAATTTAGGTTTTTGCCGTGATGAAACAACGCACGTTTGGCGATAACATGGTACTGCGTATGACATGAACAACATACCCTCCCTTGGAGGAACTTAATGATCTTGGGGCACTTTTTTTGCAATGGCGTGGGAACACTTGAAATAATTGGTGGAAGAATGCATGGTTCCTAGAACAGCCAGATTTTAGACGGTAATTTGCAATAGTCAGCAGAGAAGTTAGGTCTCCTGAATGAATGGTGGCTTCATCAGGATAATGATCCAAAACGCTCAGCTAAAGCAACACAAAAATGATTTGTAGACATGGGTATTAAATATTACGTTTTAAAATGACCTAGCCAATAGCCAGACTTAACCAATCGAAAAATTATAGCTGATCCTGAAAAAGCAAAATCATGCAAAACGTCCTTCAAACATTGAAGAATTGAACACTTTCACCGCAGAGGAGTGGGACAAAATTCCTTTGTAGTGTTCTCAGGAGCTAATAACAAGCTACAAAATCGTTTATGAGCAATAAGTTCAGCTAGAGAAGATTCAAATGAATATTACGCGTTTTTGCAGCAGTCCAAATACTTTCCCTTTCCTAATCCTACAATGCTGTAAAAATTGAATGCATAAAATATATATCATGTTTTAGTTAATGAAATATGTCTTGTGCGAATGCCATCTTATTAGTAGTTTCGTAGGTTTCTATTTTATCTAAATGCCAAAAAAAAAACATTTTCTGTGCAAATACTTTTTCCACTTCACCTTAAAATACGAAATTGTTCTGCCGAAATGTTTTCATCATGAAAATATCTCTCCACGATGTACTTGTATTACTGTGGGCACGCTGAGTTAGATGCATAAATTTTAGACAATTATTACGGAAGGAATTATTATGCTTCCATTTTATTCTTATTAGCTCATTATTTTGTAGATTAAGATAGTTTCAAACATTTAAGCTATTTATTCGTACTGTATAGAACGTGTTTAATGATTTAAAACTTAGTTTTATAAAGAACTTGACCCAACAATTATCTTCGGGTAATTAAATTTTGACTTAGTTCTTCCCGGTCTCAAGAATAATTGAATGTTTGCTCAGTGTGTCACTTTCAATTACAATAGCGGATAGTGCATGACTTATCAGGAATTAGAAATACAACCAGCACTGCTTAGTGAAACGGGCTTCATCGTAGCATTAGAGTATCCATAGTTATCATCGCCGTCTTGTGTTATTTTAATAAATTTTTCATTGTGTTTATCAATCAAATGTTTCTTCTAGAAAAAATGCAAGAGCTTGATGAACGTATCTGTGAAAATGGTTTCACTACTGCATGGATAGAAGACTGATTATATGTAAAATTACTATTATCTTCGGTCGAGATATGTATTGGGTACCCATATTTGAAGGATGATTCATATAGAAAAAGTTTGACAAGAAGTGAAGCCTGCTTTCTAAATGCGCTCATCACTCACTTTTAGATGTGTAAGTATTCAGAGACGATTGCCGTTTTATAATCCCAAACTAATTAAATAACTTGCACAGTTAATCAAACATCATTGGGAGCCGTCATTTTTGTCGGGTCGCGAGCGCTTGTGGTCCAAACGAAACTGATTAACTATTGAAGGTTATAATCATTCTAAGGTACATGGTCTAACAAAAATGACGGCTTTCGTTTCAAAAATGCCCGATCGAGAGCGCAAACTTTTAATTAGGTCCACACTTATATTAAAGTAAACCACTCGGAACTAGGATGAAATTGTTTACACAGCTAATATTCAAACAAGTATGTTGTTGACAATTAGTAGAAATTGTTATGTCTGAACTTGATGAAATGATTCAATTTTAAATAGAAGTATGTCTTTGAAAAATTTACAGAGAGAAATTAGGAAGTAACAGATGGATTGCAGAGGGATTAAAATTTTGTCTAAGTAATAATATTGACGGTCGATGCGGTAGTGAGGCTCTTGATATATCAAATTCTAAAATGGTTTTTCATATAGATTTAAGAAACCTATTAACTCAAATAATTCCGGCAATGCATTTTCAACCCTTGATGAAGAAACTTGGTATGTAAAATCACTTTGCTGCCCAACATCTTTCATATTAATGTGCGAGTCAGTGAGGAAAACAGGATTTGTATGATTTTTAATTTGTATTAAATTCATTAAAAACTTGTTTTTACAGAATTTCAAAACTGTTCATGTGTTTTTACTTACGTGCAAAATAAGTCAAGATCATTTAGAATTAATTTTCTGAAAAATTGGAAGCAGAGGTGATTGGAATAACAACCCAACTGTGAAACAATTTGCTTGATCCTATAAATGTCTATTTGTTCACAACGAAATAAAAGATATTCCTAATGGTTACTGCACGTCTTTTGAAGATGAAACAATTTTGACAGCATCTAGTAAAAGGCATATTTAATAATTTCGCTTTGCTCTATAACAGAGTTTAACAATTCGTGTTCTAAGAAAAGAATAATGAACGATAATGTTCATTGTAAAGATGCATGCAGAGACGATACATGTACCAAGATTGTTCTAAATAGAAGACTGTCCTAATTTTTCTTCTAATTCAGTGTATATTTATAACGTTGTTCCTTATACCGGGTGTCCCACAGAAATGTCCCCGACTTTTCAATTGATTATATTTCCGCTTTAAATTGAGATATTTGAATTTTCGTTTCTTTACAATGTAGTAAATTTTGTTTCCTATTAGATTAGTTCAAGTTTTTGAAAATCGGTTGAATAACCACTTTACAATGATCGATTTTCTGAAAGGGGTGGGAAAACTAATCGTTCAAAGAAAAAGTTTTCAAAACAATATTGGTATTCTTCCTTATTTTGTGTTTTCCAAAAAACACGAACAAACAAAAATTTAAAAGAGTGACAAATCATCACCTAAAATAACGTTTAAATAAAGAAAGGAATTGGGAATCCTTCGACATACCCTCCATTTCTCTCATGGCAAGTATTACTCCTAGCCACCATTGAACGATGAGTTTTGCGGATTATTTCACTGTTTTCATTTAGTTCTTGAAACACTTCTTCAATTCGTTGTCGAAGAAATATTAATGATGGAGGTGGTACGTAGGATACATCATTGTGAAATTAATTTTAACAGTAGGTATTGAGAAATGAAGAAGAACACCAGTGTTGTTTTTAAAACTTTTCCTTTGAACAATTAGTTTTTCTACATCTTTCAGTAAATCGATCACTGTAAAGTGGTTATTCAACCGATTTTGAAAAACTTAAATTATTAGAAAAGGAGACGAAATTCACTACATTCTGTGAAAGACAATTCAAAAATATTAATTTAAAGCACAGAAATGATCAATCAAAAATTCGGAGACATTTTTATGGGACACTTGGTGGAGGATGCATGGTAAGAAAATTTAAGATGTTCTTTGTTGCGAATCATGTGTAATTGCTCTTCGTCAAAATTCTGAAAATGAAAATTTCTTAAAGTTCATTGATCTTAAAGAGAAAGTGCAATTATTGACCTATCCATCAAAGAATGTCGTTGGCTCATGTTTAAACTGAATGTCTACAAGATCTTGCTATGTGTTCGATTACGAATTCCTACGGCTTAATAAAAGTTCTTCATTCCACACTTCGTATTTGTATTGAAAAGAAACTGTTCACTTTACTTCACAGCTTTTTTTCCAAGTTGATCTACAGAATCATGTTTATTTATTAATAAAATGTGTTGTATCTCAATATTTTACTTTAAATATGTTATCACTCCACAAAACTATTCAACGAAACTATTTATAAACGGGGAAACATTAGCCGTCACATTTTAAGTAAATTAAGAGGTCACTTCAACGATTTTTAAAAACTGATCCAATTCGTTTGGAATTTGGCCGGTATATGTATTTTTTGAAAAAAGTATATTTTAACTCATGTAACTTTTTCGATTTAGGCGTTTTTTTGTTGAAAAATACGAAAAATTAATTTGTTCATACATTTGTACGGATTTTTCAAAAGAATAGAAGTCATTGAGTTTTTACGCTAAAACAAAACCAAAGACAGTTTTAGAATCCTTGAAGCATTGTAAACAAAGTTACAGTAGAAAATTGCACATTTTCAATTTTTCGTTTTATACATAAGATATTTTATCAATAACTAACACACACTAATTTTGGGTTTTTAGCTTGATAAAAAAAATGCGTGTAAAATTGGAAAAAAATCTACTGTAACTTTTGTTCGCAGTGCTTCAGGGATTCTAAAACAGTCTTTTTTTTCTTAGCATGAGAACTCACCGACTTCTTTTTTTTTTAATGTTGAAAATTAGATGTTTTGGGTAAAAGCCATAAACAAAATTTTATTTAAAATCTAATTTAATGGACAATTCATGTAATTGAATGCAGTTTTCATTTTCATTTCGATAACCTCCATGCATAAATTCATATTCACACTGTGAATTGTAATTTACAAAAGAAATAATAACAGTAAAATTTTTATTTTAATAAAAATTATGAAATTTTATATTTGTAGTCTGATTCTCATGAAATTTGACTATTATATGTAACTTTTGAAAAAAAAACACAATTTGCCCAGTTCATTTTTTCGATTTAGGTCGTAGTTTTTTTTTAAATTGTACATATTGATTTTTTAGTTTATTTTCATTGATATTTCAAATGAATAGAACTCATTGAGTTTTTATGCTAGAACAAAACCAAAGACGGTTTTAGAATCCTTGAAGCGTTGTAAACAAAGTCGCGGTTTAAATTTTTCATTTCAAGTTTTGTTTTCTTTTATAACAGGTTGAAATGGGGTCGAAAATCAGGATTTTTGGTCCCCTTGCACCAAAAATCCCTGCCCCTTGGGGGAGGGATCCAGTGTCCGTAACGCCATAAAATTAAGGACCGAATAGTGTACCACCTAAGGGTCCTTTTCCAACAAAAACTTAAAAATGTTCATCGGACCGACAGAGGCCTCGCAGGGGCCTGGGATGACCTCATTAACTTCATTTTCAGGTATGTAAATATAATGCCAATATTCCACAAAACTCGCTCGACAACAAAATTAAATTACTTTATGGTAGTAAAAATTCTCTTTATTAACTTAGAACACAGAAAAAATCCTGTATGTTACACATCTGTTATTATTCATTCCATAACATAACTGGATGTAGGTTGTTGAATAAATGTTTCTCTGTAAATGTTGTTGTTTTTTATCATTCAGCGAAGACACAATTGAAGCATAGGCCTAAGAAGACAACCACGTATGGCACAGAGAAGCGCAAGTCAGCCATGTCACAGCGCGGTGTTCAGTCCTTGGTGTTGGAGGTGGTGGTACCCCTGCACTGCCTCACACCTACACAACTGGGGACAAATGCCAGGTAGATGGGGCTTGGAACTGCAGATATGTGGTTTCACTCGCTTGACTGGCAAAAGAGAGCGATGCCGGCTCCGCCCATTCAACCTTCTTGACCATGATTAAGACAACAAACATTTTATCATGTTTCTCAATAAAAAATTGGCGAAATTGAAAATTTACCAAATAATTATATAAGACTATTTAACAATAATCGAAATCATTTATTCGAAATGACGTCCTTTATTTTTTATAACACTCGTCAATATACTCTAAAAAGCTTCACAGGAGGCAACGAAACCCTTCTTGCGAAAACAAAGCTCATTCTCAACGCTGATTAATCTTCTAGCTCTCAAAAGAATCAATAAAAGTTCTACAGACGTTATAGTGTAAGATGGACCCACAGAAAAGTCTAGCGCGTTTAAATCTGGGCTCGTCGAGGGCCACTCTTCCCTGCTAATGAATGCTGGAATGTGCGCCTGAATTCAGCGTTGAGTCATTTCAGGGCAATGTGATGGAGCAGAATTTTGTTGAAAGGTACTAGGGTGCGCTACAGAAATGTTCAAGAGTTCAGGGAAGCAGTTATGCTTCCAATATCTCAGAAATGTAACGCAAGCTCTGAAATTTAATTCCTGAACGAACGAAAACATGAGGGAACATCCAAGTGGCAGTGTTTATAGCCTACACCCTCACAGACAGTGGATTCTAGCATCGGTTAACTTCTCTTCCTTTCACCAATCCGTCTTTGCCTCAAACCATATGACTCTGGTTGCTTAGATTTAGATGAAAGTCAAATTTCTTTTCGATCGTGAAGATCAAATTAGACAGCATACCATCTTCCAAGAGGTTGAGAATGTGTCGACTTCTGTAGAATCTTACACGTTTATGAGTGGTCGGAAATACATGTCTTTCATCCATTTATCAACGATTTACCTTGGGATCTTCTTTTAGGAGTCTACGCATTGAAGTCTGTTTAACTCCTGTTTCTGTGACCTGTGCGTTGCAGAATGGTGCAGATTTTTTCAATTTTTTTTTTTTCACGCGTTTTTGATGAGACATTGTGGCCGGACGGACAGTTTTCTGCCTGGCCTGGTCGATTACAGGTGTTATCAGCTTCCTATAACATTTTTACGACTTGGAACTGTTTTATTAAGAATGAGAAGCTTTTGAGCAACGCGCAAATTACTCTCACCGTTTTCGTGAATGGTTACGTTTGTGTTACTATCAAAATCCGTGGAGAAATTTGGCTTTGACAATTTTGTCTCATGTAATATAAAAGCCTCATAAATAAGTTAAAATTGTGATAAACACTATCAAAGAGATGGCTTGGAAACAAACTTCTTTAGTATCATCTTAAATTTGCGTTGCTATAATATGGTGAACCCTATTATTTAGTGATGTGATAGCTTGGCGAGTCGATAAAAGTTACTGTTGAACAAACTGGATTTCTAACTTTATGAATCGTTATTAAGTCGAGACACATTTAGTCTTTCATAGAGTTTAATTTGTTTCTTCGATGATTTTACATTAATTTCCTTGTTATTTTAGAGGTACAGGAATTTATTTCATTGCCTAAAGAAAAATATTTGCTGTAGCGGGACGTTAGGGAAATTAGTGTCACTATCATTGGATTTTATAGAATTTTGTCATGATAGTTTTCTATACCTAAAACCACCAACGAATTTCCTCTGTCACCGAAGGTTATCACAAGGGTACTATCACCTGTAAGCTCTTGTATACCTCACAGTTATGGGTAGGAGATATTTTGCTTCGTTTTACAGCTCGGCTCGGCAGGAACAACTCTATGTCTTAAAATTACCTTTTCATCTGCAGAGATATTACGGAGTTGCTAGAGGAAAGCCTCCGTTGTTCGAGGAATTTGACTTATTTATTTTTTACTCTGGCAAAAAATAACTTTTCTAGCGATAGAACACTAACTTGGCTGACTGGGAATTCTTTCTAGTTTAATTTTGTTCAATTTAAAGAAGTTTTAGACGTGGTTTGCCAAAACAGCTCTTCATATTTTGATGAAAATCTATTATTCTTATTATGCTTTTTTCTTTCTTGTTTGCTTCTGCAGCATTTTCTAGATGTTCGACAAGAAAAAGTTCAATTATTCCAGAGGCTCGTTTTCTAGTTTGGCTACTATATCACTGTTTAAATTTATCCTTCTGTGGTTATCATTTGTGAGAAATGCGAGAAATTTCTTCAAAACCGTGTCATGAAAATATTTCGGACCCTTACATCACACCAGAAAGGAAAACGAATCCTCTGCGGTTTGGAGATTATCCCGTTAACTTTACAACGAAGGTCAAATTTCAGTTATTCTCGGGCAGTAGTGACACTAGCAAACCTCGCTCCCCTCTGTGTGCATCGTGACAACTTCGTCCTATAAATGCTATAGAAAACTCTTTGGATGTCATTTTTTAATTTTTATTCGACAGAGACCCCAATAGGTTTATTGTGGCGGCCTATGACTATGAACTAATTGAACTGTCATTACCAAAATTTTCTGATAAATGGTGAATTTTATTATTATCTTCTTCATTATTAAAGTATTGATGAATTTGTTACTGAAGTAAAATAGCTTATCAGGGCAGTGCTCAGTTCTGCTGTTATCAGTGTGGGAATAAGGACGCAAACATCAACTAAGCCGGGATGGAAGGCACGAGCTGTAATGTAATGAATCCATTATGTATTGAGGAATGGTATCTGCGGATGTACAAACATGCTCAGACAATGCGACATGCTCAATACGGCTACCAGATTTCAAAAGAGTGTAAAATGAAGACAGGCTCACCCAGTTAGTACAGCCTTGGTCTCGACATAAACATGGCATAAATACGGACTGGATTCGTGCGAAAAGCGTAGAACAAAACGAAATATTGTTTGTCACAGCTGTTGCCATAGAGATCCTCAATATTTAATTTCCTTCAAGCCGTAGCGAAGAGTTACCATTTGCACATAACGAACTCAATTTGTGTGCTTGTGCCAATAAAGGTTAGCAGAAGAGAACTACGTCTACGACCTTGTTGAAGGCATTTTAAAAATTCAATTTTTCGTGGAAAAATAACTTTACTGGCGAATATTGCTGTGAACTAGTAATTTTAACATCGGATATTCTTATCTGCTACTATTTAGTACTTAAAATGAGCTGTTACTAATGCATTTAAACTTTTATCCATGAGGAGATATGTTAATCGAATCGCTGTGGATCATTTTCGCTAGATACAGTTAATTCCATAGCGCATCTATTCTCATTTGAAAATCGCTCGGTAAAATACCATCCATAACGTGCACTACATTAGTCGTCGCAATGATCCTATTTTCAGGAGTATTAATATCCAAACGAAATTAGGCTTAAGAGAAAATGTTTATTGGAGACGAGATTTTCATTTTCAATTCTACGAAGCCATTCCCTCAGAAATTAAGTCCGTAAAATGTTATAGAATGCTGCTAGTCATACATTAAATGATTTCGAGTCGCAATGTCAGCAACCCGCTACACATAGACTGAACGAAAAAAACCTAACCTATCTTTCGAACAGTATCAGTAAACCAAAGGAAATAGAGAAATGAGAGCGCTCCTAAAAGCTGTGTGTACAACTACGGATATGAGAATGTGTTCTCAGCGCTTCATGGTCACTCAGTAGCCACTGTGAAGCTTACACCTAATGTTGTGCGGAGAAATGCACGAGTATACACGCAAAAGTGCAGTTACTTTACATTTCTTCGGCTTTAAAGAACATTCGAGGGAAAACATTCTGAAATGTAAGAACATTTTACGTACGGTGTCAAAATTTTCATTTCACATTGGTTGGAGTTAACACCGTGAGAGAACACCTTATGAAAATCAATGGATGTGATAAAGGGTTTTCAGTAACTCCTCACCCCAGTGCAACGCTTATAAATCATTTAATTCTTTGCACAAAATTCCAATAACGCATGTAATTATAGCGATATACCAGTTTTAATACCACGTTATACGAAAAACGCTAAGAATTAAGGTTGGTTCCACCGAACGTGAGTAATTGTTTATGTTTTACTGCAAAGGTTCCTCTTCCAAGTTGAGGAAGAATTATTTTTACATCTCTACGTTATCTTTCCTACACTCTAACGTATATAATCTTACAAAAGTAAATTTTCCATGCTTAACATACTGTTCAATAGAATCTCATTGAAGAAAGCATTTTTGAAAGCATATTAACATACATGCAAATACGCGTCCAATGTGAAGATAAAATGTCAAATTATATATTTTTGTACTATATATGT
Organism: Platorchestia sp. MABIK; assembly: GCA_014220935.1. NCBI lineage: Eukaryota > Metazoa > Arthropoda > Malacostraca > Amphipoda > Talitridae > Platorchestia > Platorchestia sp. MABIK. Next base: position 49,735 of record JACJUY010003337.1, read on the forward strand.
AAGTAATAAACAATTGCCGGTTCATGACTATTTGCCATTTTTGAAATTATTCTGTTGATCTTCTTCCTGCGTGTGCAGGTAATCGAAAAACAGTCAAAGACGTTTTACAACGCTTAGTCAATGAATCAAAGCATTATCACAAGTTCATCTAGTTAATCTAATTATTCTTTACTGAAAAGTTTCGCTGGATATAAGATTCAAAGCCAAAACGGATTAGAGTGAGCTGCGTTGCAGGTCTATGGCACAAATTATCTCGCATCATGAATTTAGAAACTTGGCGTCTGAAGCATTCTCTTTGATGCATCTTGTTTATTACGTGATACAAGGCAGGCGATAATATTACTAACATGGGGGAGATATTTGCTCTTAAGAAATCATTATGGTTGGAGTTAATTATCTTATGTTGTTGACTGTTTACGGAATTACTACGAGCGCCAGCAATTTTGCAGATTTTGAGGGAATATAGTACGCTACGATGCCAAATGGAGCAGATTTTGAGAAAATATAGTACGCTACGATGCCAAATTTGTCAAATTTTGAGGAAATATAGCACGCTACGATGCCAAATTGAGCAGATTTTGAGAAAATATAGTACCTTACGATTCCAAATTGAGCAGATTTTGATGAAATATAGTGCGGTACGATGCCAAATTGAACGGATGTGAGAGGATTCACTAAACTGCAATACTGAATTGATTTGAAATTTCTATCTGAAAAACTTCGTTCTTTCCTCTTCAATAGAGCGACAGCATTTGTTGTTAACTGATTAATTCATTTCTAATCGGATAAATAAGTATGTACCCCCGCAGACTGAGTGACAGACGTTCACGGCGCATTATAGTCTTTCTAAAAACATTTACACCGTAAAATGAATAAGTGTCTAAATAATTTATAACTTGTAATAGATTCGAGTCACTAATGTTGTTTTATACGAGTATTTTATTTTGTTCAGTGTCATAGTTATTGATGAGGGGAAAGTGAATATACGCGAAAACGAGTTGCTTCTACCGACCCTTTGGTGTGAGCTAACTTTTAGAATGTAATTATTTAGGAACAAATTAAAACTACAAATACTCGCATTGGCAACGATAAGTAATGAAATTAATCACATTTGTTAAATTGAAATTATTCTTAAATCTGATTTAAAAGGATTCTGCTTTTTACTTTCCTAGCCTCAATTAGACGCGATTATACTCGGATTGGTCCAAATTTTCTTTCCGGTAAACTTTTTTTTAGCAACGACGCAATCGTTTGCCTCCGCAATGATTATTGAATTTATTTTTGTTTCAGGAATGACAGGCAGAGAAATTCTACAGTCCCGCATTTGAGGTCATCTAGAGTTAATAAAATTAAAATAAGAAATAGCTTTCATTCATATTATTGTTTAGTATTTTGTTTTTTAGACCTTAATATTGAGAGCGGACAAATGCTGTTTTAATTTTATTTGAGCTATAGATAGAAGTTGAATGCAATGTGCGCCTGATGTAGTGTTACCGAATGTGTAATAGGGTTGAGTGTTTTTTCAACTTCTGCCAATTCGGTTTAACAATAGTGCAGAAAAGTCGTGAAAGTGCATAAAAACGATGCGTGCAAAGTTTTAGACCCCTGGGTCTATTCTTTCATGATTCGGGGGTCGTTTGGAAATTTCGAAAATACTAAAAAATAACATATATTTGAATAATTACCCAAAAATCCACTCTGTCCGCTTAGGGGCCCCAATAGGGAAAAATTACCATAAAAACGTCTTTAGAATATATGTTCCCAATATCAAAGCTCTATCTCATCATCGTCATGATTCGGGGGGCTCGTAAGAAAAATTCGAAAATACGAGAAAAAAGCAAATGTTTGAAAAATTTTCGGAAAAAAATTTTGGCTACTTAGGAGTCGCGATAGGTAAAAACTCTATACAGCTAAACTCTATACAGCTCTTGCTAAAAACTCTAGTGCTACTCAGAAAAATTTACATGGAGGCATTTGTCAAACTTGAAGAGAAATCAAACACCGACTGTGGTAAAACTTGCATTCAAAGCCACATTCTTCGACGACTTTTTTTTAAATAGTCATATTCAATTAACGCAATGGTATAGCAATATCAATATTTAAGATATTCTTTGCTTCATGATAACTAAAAGACTATTGGCACAGTGTGTGGCAATGCATAAAATTAAGGGTTTCAAACTTTGGTCAAAGTGAGTGAAAAGATTTTTCGAGCACATTTGGGAGCCTCTCATTCATAATGCAATGAATTTTGCCTATCAGTTGACCGCACTATTTGTTTATTCCAATGAGTGTTATGGCGGCTGCAGGTTTTAAATTGTAAAAAAGAATCTATAGTTTCTCTACCGAATGGAAAAATAAGCCGATATTGATACGTAACTCTAATTTTGGGACGTACAATTATTTCTTGGATTTACGGTACTTATAGCTAATTCAATGCTGCTCTGAAAGCGATGGCGACTCTGTTGCATGAATATTCGGCTGTTAACCAGGTCGAGAGACCTTGACTTACGTATTATAAATTCCATATCATCATACATCGCCTTTAACTTGAGTGTCTAGGATATTTTAGGATGAAGAAAAAAGTAGGAAAGCGTCCTATTCAATGAGAAATACCGATAGTTGCTAAAGCAAGCTAGCTAATAGTCGAAGTGGTGATTATAAGTTAATTGATTCCTGGTGGACCAAAGAGACAAGTTTTTTCGATGGTGGAGGTGCATAAACATGGTATGAATAATTGAGAGCTTCTGAACTCTCTTTTCACATTAGACTGTTTTTGCACATGTATTAATTTTTGGAAATGTTACTGCTTATAGATAACGACTGAAAATTTTTTTTTCTAACGTGAACTTTCCCTCACTTCCATTCATAACCAATTGAACGCAGAAATGATTCCCAGACAATCGGCAGCATGAAATGAAGCCTCACCGATTTTTATTCAAAAGATTTTCGAAGTGTTTTTTTGGTACTCTATTCCATGTCTCCCTATGTCAACGCATAATGAATGGTCATCGCTCAGAAAATTTTCATACTGGAATAATTCAAAATGTTGCAATACTGAGTCGAGCAAGGGTTCATTCAATAACTAACTACTAAGTTTCAATATTTTCCAATATGAAATTAAATTCGATGTTCTCACCAGGTGAACCAAACGTTTTGTTCTGTGGCTCCTCGATGTGATAAAAATTTAAGTTCAATAGTTGGAAAACGAAGCAAGACGTGATCGTTAAGCGTCGAATTCAGGGTGGCACAAAGAGTAAAGCCTTATGTCACCGAATTTTGGGGCTGCACAGCGACGCAGTTGACGAGGGCTTTTGCTCGGCTCAATTTGAACAATAAGATTTTATCGTTCACAGCGGCGCTCATTTGTTGCAAATGGCTTACGAATATTTGCGAACACCAGCCGAATTAGAGGTTCGATGGCTGTAGTGAGCAGAACTAATTTGCACCAGAACTAGCTAAAGGGTGAACTATATCAAACGACGTGTATTTCTCCTTTTTTCAAGCCTATTTGGAAACAAAAATGCAATGCTGAGTGAATGAATAGAAATAAAAAGTTTGATTATAAAGCAGCCACTTGCGTTTGAAGTTGGCGAGTAAATCCGTGTGGTAGAGGTGTACGGAAGTAAATCCCAGCGTGTACCATGGCTATCACGAGCAGAACTACAGTATGAAATGACCCATGTACAAGAAAAAAAGACAACATAGCAGCACTGAAGCAACGATTGGCGTGTTTATGTTCTTCACTACAATTTAGAGAAGAAATATTTTGTCGGCAGGTGAGTTCAGGGTTTTTAAATTTACTTGTGGAATTGAGATACCGTTTCACAAACTTCAAGAATCAAAGGCTGAAAACTAAAATGATGTTTTTTCTGCATGATGTCGGTATGTCATCGATATTAATTCAGCTCGATATTTCGTCTGCCAGTTAGGAAAAAACACGTATTTTATGGGTTTCACGGTATTCAAGAATTTTGTAAAAAATGTTTCCTACTTCTGTTGAAGAACTCTGTAAGGACTTGGTCCGATATTCTTCAAGCAAAATTCTACTTCTCTATCTCTACCTCCGGGCGCATAGCGTTGGGCCGCATATGCTTGCCGCTCTGCACTTCAGGTGAATATTAAATGAAATTACAGTGTCTAGTGTACCATTGTTGTCTATCTGTGCTTAAAATACTCCGTGAAATTGTATCATGTCTAGTTTGCACATTTGTTGCGTTATTTCACACTTTCGCTAACCGTATTTGATGTCTTTTAAGAATGGTTCCTGTTTATCTGTCCGACAGGCCAGATCGTAGCGACTACGCCTTTACCCATATCGCAAATTCAGAACTACTATAGTCTTGCTGCTCTAGTGTAAATTTTGTACTGGTCCTGCTCTCCGTGTCCAGCTGTTAATAACTATGATCCTAAAACCTCACTTATTGGGTTTACTGCAAAATTAGTTCTCTCTCGTCTTCATCCACCCATAATCTTTCATATCTAAATTTAATGATCAAATAAATGGTTTTCGTGCTGTTAAATTAAACTGTGAGATCTCGATTTTCTTTGACCTGCCACCTAACCAATGCCGATCCTTCATGCCCTGACAAACTCCAATGCCAGGAAAAAAAAGTTAATTACATCTGGGCTCTCATTTGCCGCTGCAATAGCGAGATACTAGAATAGAATTGTGATAAAATAGAATTGTGCCATAAATAAATAAGTTTGACTCATTGTCAATTCTTAAAAGTGGTAAAATTTCATAGTCATTCATAACCAAAAGTGTAATATGCTACTCCCTCTTTTAAGGAAAGGAAAACAAGCATTAAGAATGAAATAGAGTTTTCATAATTATTTATGGAAAATAATAGAAATACATAAAACTCATTGGAGGAAATCAGGTACCGCTTGGTTGTATAATCATTTTAAGTATATGAATGTCCTACATGTGAAATATTGTAAAATGTTGAGCTAGTGAAAATTCTCCTTAAATTCTAGTTTTTAACTTTAGGGAAGAGTGAGTAATTTCGGAGGAATTTACATCCTAAATGGTTACAACTAATCGTGGCGAAAGAAAGAAGTATTGGACACAATGGCAGTCATCAACATGACGAGCTTCAAAAATACTAAATTTTTACTAGTATGACAAGCAGGTAAATATGCACTGAAACATGAAGATTGAGTTATCTAACTTTTTCACATAGAAATCGACATTTAATCAAAGATAATCATGTGCTAGTGCTCTATCATATTCATTTAGGTAATTTTATTGGAATAACTTGTGCACAGGCGGCGTTGTTGAATGAATTTCCACTCCAAAATTGCATCCGCAAGACGTAGCATAAGAGGAGAGAGCGCATGTTAAATACGTGGTCAAACTGCCTAAATTAGATAATTTACACATCGGACTTTATTTGTTTTAAAGTCCGATGAATTTTGCCAACTCTGATCCGAAAAGTTTGAAACATATACATACATTGCGAACGAGAACTCTGTGCAAGAGAGACAATTTATCAAAACTACTAAAATTACAGGATGGGTGTTAAAAACCGAAATATGAGAGATCAACAAGTTGTGGGATAATTTGTCTGCCAAAATTTGTTTATTTTTCTTCAAAAGAAAAATTGTTAAAGAGCAACTTGGGCATGTTTGCAAAAGTAAACCGTAAAATAATGCTAAAAGAAAGACTGTAAACTTTACAACACATGTCCTGCGCTGAAATTCACTTGTTACACATTACACTATTAAAATAGAAAATAGTAGAAAGGAAAATCTTTTCTGCGAAGCAAATTTACAATGAAAGAAATAGAGAAGAAGTATTTTAAAAACATTTACTCTGAACGTTTCGAGCCTAGGCTCATTCTCAACAAAAGTCTGCAATTAAAAAGATAAACAAGTCAGTACACCCAAAATTACAAAAGCGCGGAATATAAGCACGAAAAACAGACAAATAAACAAACAAACAAAAAGTATAATAAAAATAGTAATTTATCGGTTATCTATTTTCAGAGGGTGTGCACTCTGCATTTCGTTGAGAGATGGTTTGAGTTTTTGAATGAATAACGAATCTAAAATACGTAGGTCTAAGTTGGCGGTACATGTATCTAATATATTAAATTTGCTAATGTCAATAATCTGTTCACAGGAATCATTGCTACAATGTTGTCTGATACTTGAATGAGTAGGAAAGGTAAGCAAGCGACCAGTACGATGACTTCGACCTGCATGTTCAGCAACCCTGACGTAAAGTGCTCGGTGGGTGGAACCCACATACTGCGATGCGCAATGCGCACAACTGAAATTATAGACGAGGTAAGATCGCATGCCGGTCGGAAGGACATCTTTAAATCTAAAAAATGATCCTATGGTACGCTTGTTAACTAAAATAACACAAAAGGAAATTTCCGGGAAAAATTTAGTCAAAAGCATTAAAAGGTTTTTTCGCAACTTTTCCAATTGATATCCAAAATATGGCAACACACAATAACTAAAGTTTTGAGCTTGATCACGAGATTTCGGGATAAATTTACTATTCAGGAACTTATTAATAGCAAGAAAAATAACAGAATGTGGGTACCCATTGGTCGTAGAATAAGACTGCAAAAAAGTAAATTCTTTATGAAGGTCAGTGTAGTTTGAACAAATATTATAGGCGCGAGTTATAAGGGTGGAGATGCTATTAAGTTTGAATATCTTGCAACAGAAACTAAAGTAACTTAGACCTAACCCAGAGAATGTTGGTTTTCTGTAGACTGAGGTTATGAATTTATTACCAGATCGGTGAACATTGACATCAAGATAATTCAATTGGCTATTATTTTCCAGATCTAAAGTGAATTTTAAATGGGGATGTCTGGAATTGAAATATTGAAGAAAGGAATGGGTATCAAATTTGCTTTTGAAAAGGACAAAAGTATCATCAATATAACGCCTATAGAAAACTGGTTTGAATGAAGTCGGACACTGATTTAACCATTTCTGTTCATTATGGCACATGAAAATGTTGGCGAAAGTAGGGCCTAAAGGGAGACCCATACCCAACCCTTCAATCTGTTTATATATACAACCATTGAAAATAAAGAAGGAATTTCGCACACATAATTCTAAAAGAGACCTGAAATAATTTTTTGTTAAACCTAAAACTGAAGAGGACGGAACAGAAAACAGAGAATTTACGCAAATATCAATCGTTTCGTCAAGAGGTACATTGGTAAAAAGATTCTCAACGTCAAGGGAAGCCATAAAATACTTATCAGCATCAGGTTAACTAGATATTGTTTGTACAAAGTCATGAGAATTTTGAACAGTGAAATCATTAACAGTTAAATGGCTAAGTAACGGAACTAAAAATTTGGAAACATTATAAGTAGCACAGTTATAAGCGGCGAAAATCGGTCTAAATGGTAACGTTGTCGCGAAGTTAGGTTTATGAATTTTTGGTAATCCATAGAGAATACCTGGGCCTGTGCCGGAACAAATTAGTTTCTTATAAATATCATCTTGTAATAAATTTAGGTTTTTGAGTTTGCGTAGAAAGTTATTCACCTTAGCTTCTTTTTTCAAAGAGTATTTTTGCATTGGCTCAGCTATTGGGAGGAATTTACTCGTATCAGAAATAATTGATTGCATGCGCTCAACATAACTAGTTTTGTTCAGAATTACGACGGCACGGCCTTTGTCAGATTTTGTTACAATTACATTAGGATTAGTTGATAGTAGTTTCAGCTCAGAAATGTCGGTCTTCAAAAAATTGCTGAGAAAATTTTGAAAGGTTTGAAGCCATAAAAATATTTGAATGAAAGTGATTGCAATTGCTCAGTGAAGTCGACAATTTTCGCCTGGTTAGGGAATTGCTGCTGCATTGTTAACGCCAATTTTTCAAAGTTAAGGAAGTACTTGTAAAAATTAATCTTGTAAACGGGTAGGCAAAAATCCAGACCAAATGCCAATAAGAACTTGAGACGGTTGCTTAAACGGAAAAGAACTATAATTATGCACAACTCTGTTTGGATCACAGGGCTGAAGATGGTTAGAAATTCCTAAATTACACAGTTTTTTATCTTGAGTCCTCATAGTTTCCATTACAAAATTTTTCATTTTATCTTTTACAACACTGTAGATTGCGGCACGGGTCAATCCAGGAAAGGCTTCTAAGATTCTGCTGCGGCATTCAGATAGATCGGTGGTTAACTTTGCCATGGTCTTCTTCTTGAAGTTGATCTCCCGAGAAAGGAGGCTGGTCTGCCAGGATTTGTAGAAGTTGGTTGTATGGAGGGACCGCTTGTACAGCTTGAAGCGCAGAAATTTAGGCATGATGTTGTAAATCTTGCATTCACAAAGAAAATTGTTATCTAACTTGGATTTCTACAATTTACGAGATGCATTGAGAAATTTGTGGGAGAGACGATAAGCTTCTTCGCCATAGTTATTTCGAATGTATAAAAGAAAATCTTTTCTGCGAAGCAAATTTACAATGAAAGAAATAGAGAAGAAGTATTTTAAAAACATTTACTCTGAACGTTTCGAGCCTAGGCTCATTCTCAACAAAAGTCTGCAATTAAAAAGATAAACAAGTCAGTACACCCAAAATTACATAAGCGCAGAATATAAGCTCGAAAAACAAACAAATAAACAAACAAACAAAAAGTATAATAATAGTAGTAATTTAATGGTTAACTATTTTCAGAGGGTATGCACTCTGCATTTCGTTGAGAGATGGTTTGAGTTTATGAATGAATAACGACTCTAAAACACGTAGGTCTAAGTTGGCGGTACATGTATCTAAAATTTTAAATTTGCTAATGTCAATAATCTGTTCACAGGAATCATTGCTACAATGTTGTCTGATACTTGAATGAGTAGGATAGGTAAGCAAGCGACCCGTACGATGACTTCGACCTGCATGTTCAGCAACCCTGACGTAAAGTGCTCGGTGGGTGGAACCCACATACTGCGATGCGCAATGCGCACAACTGAAATTATAGACGAGGGAAGATCGCATGCCGGTCGGAAGGACATCTTTAAATCTAAAAAATGATCCTATGGTACGCTTGTTAACTGCGATCTTCCCTCGGTATGCGATCTTCCCTCGCCTATAATTTCAGTTGTGCGCATTGCGCATCGCAGTATGTGGGTTCCACCCACCGAGCACTTTACGTCAGGGCTGCTGAACATGCAGGTCGAATTCATCGTACTGGTCGCTTGCTTACCTCTCCTACTCATTCAAGTATCAGACAACATTGTAGCAATGATTCCTGTGAACAGATTATTGACATTGGCAAATTTAAAATATTAGATACGTGTACCGCCAACTTAGACCTACGTATTTTAGAGTCGTTATTCATTCATAAACTCAAACCATCTCTCAACGAAATGCAGAGTGCATACCCTCTGAAAATACTTAACCGATAAATTACTATTATTATTATACTTTTTGTTTGTTTGTTTATTTGTTTGTTTTTCGTGCTTATATTCTGCGCTTGTGTAATTTTGGGTGTACTGACTTGTTTATCTTTTTAATTGCAGACTTTTGTTGAGAATGAGCCTAGGCTAGAAACGTTCAGAGTAAATGTTTTTAAAATACTTCTTCTCTATTTCTTTCATAGAAAATAGTAGTAATTTAGTATTTCTTATCAGTAAAAATTACAAGTGGAGACCTTTAACAATCATTCAGAAATGAATAAATTAAGTACAGTACCAGTACAAATTGACAGCACTAAATTGCCGATGTATGTCTGTCTTACTAAAATAGCACCCACAAGCTGCGAGGAATGCTAACTTTCGAATAAAACAATTATTATTGTAGAGTAAAATGTTTTTTTTCTGTCTATCGTTGGACGCGACGCTGTGGTCAGTACGAAGTTTGGCGCCGCACTGCTGTGCCTGTCGCCTGTTCAAATCGCTGGATCATTGCAAGACTGTCATAGCTCAAAAACTTCAAGTACAGTGTTACAATCTTTGTAAAAATGCTGAATTAATTCTGCGTCTTTTAGCAGTAAACTCTAGGTGCATTTTTGGCCGACAACTTATGTTGCTTTGAGTAAATTTATTACAGCCATGACTTAGATACTTAAAATGCTTCTCCTGAAAGATCACAAAATTTGAGTTACGACAGTCTTGCAATGATGTATCGAAATGAGGGCATTCTAACAAAGTCACTCTGGTTAATGCGACAATGACTACCGATGTATACTCAAATCCCAGTGATAATTACGGTGGGAATTCAACCTATACAAGAAAGCTGTTTTGTGTTGATCTATAAGCGAACATTCGTATAGGATATAATTCCTTGAATTATGAAAGGCTAGATTAACTGTGTTCAGTCTTTATTTGTTTACCAGCTTCTGTATCTGAATATTGGAAGGTTTCCCAGAAGTAAGATTAGAAAATTTTTAGAAAATGTTTGCAGAGCTGTGAAATTTTTTGAAATCGCACGATATTTTGTATTTAAAATCATTTCTAAATTAATCCTAGTGTCCTGACTTATTTCTGATTTCATTTCATGGATTAGTGATATTTTTCTTAAGGTTTAATTTCGAGTAGAAATACATGAGTATTATTTCAAGAGTTTTTGCAGATTGCTTTTTATATTATTGAAGCTGATCTAACAGGAAACTGGTTGAGATTGTCTAACAATCACGTTAGCCGTTTCACTCAGATAAATTTCCTTATTCTACCTACCATTGAATTTGTACCTTCAATTTTTCTCGGACTGTAGAACGCGCATTCATTTAAGGATGCAACAGAATTTCAAAAGAAATGGAAAATTTGGACGGACATATGCAATTTTAAATATACTTTGAAATTTTTTGATCCTAATTAGCTGTTACTCATAAATGCTCCTGCCTACAGAGTTCATGGAAACTACGAAACAATACAAATCGTAGGTACTCATTTGTGATGCAGACTGTATGCTACCACGGAGCGGGAAGAAAGAGAATGTTCAATCTTTGGATTGAGCATCTCCCTATAATCATATCTGTTTGTCATGAATATTAAAGGGTGCTTGAAATTTTGGAAATTGAAAATCGTCCATAAATAGTTTAAGTTGTAATTTTTAACGCATTGGCACGAGACGTCTGGCCCCTCGTTAATTTGAATTAAAACGAGTATTTCGAAGTATCACACCACCACACAGACTTGTGAATGATAATGGAATTTGTACGAGGAATACATGGACACAACATAACAAAACCATTCACTATGACGATCCAGCAAAAATTTGAATGATTACGGGTTCTCACCAAGTTCGAGAGACAGACTGACTTTCATCTCCATGACCCACTTTTATAGAGGCTTTTCTATGTTTTTGCGCCAGGACCTGTTCGCTGAATTTGCTTAACATATTGCAATTGAGAACTTCTCGCAACTGTACTCACATAATAATATCCTATTTAACAGTAGCTATGCATAGAACATGTGACTACAAATTGGTATACCTCAAGTATAACACTTATGCAATAATTATTCTAACATCGACTGGCCAATTTACATTTCCGACTACAGAAGTTAGCTTTTAAAAAATGAAACTAAAGGTCTGCAGATTTTAAATTCAATTGTAGTATGCGTTATCACGAAAGACAAACGTTTAAAAAACTAGGCGAACAATGAAAGCATCCTCTACGCAATATTATGAAATCTTTAAAGTCACGTTTGGATGCTCATTCTGTTCATTTTTTAGTATTCCGATATCAGTTCTTGAAGTTGATCACGGGAGGACAAATTTTTCCATATGATTTTTCTTTCACATCAACAGTTGTAGAAGCAAAACAACTAAAGGCGATGACATCATGGTACGACGCTCCACCTGCAAAAAAAAAATAATTCTATTTACTATTCCCAATTTTTAAGACAGATTTATTCAGATTTTCATTTCGACTTTATTTTTCGAGTCATTTCAGATTGTATTTCTTAATCACACTTAATTTTTTATGCAATTTATCATTATCAGGGAGATATTTATTCAGAGAATTTCATCCGGCTCACCCGAGCCACGTCAGCATTGTGGATTTTCTGTGAATAATTAAGTTGATCGGCTGTGTTATTTGAGAGTACCATCAGGTGAAAGAATGGTCACACTAGTTAGTTTTCTATATTTCCTTGTCAATCTATAAATAATCAATACGCATTCACTTATTTCATTGTTTGTAACTTTATTTACCCATACCTATGCACTACTTATCTTTCATTTGAAACGTTCAGGAAAACTCATCCTTCGAACAGTTTCTCATTAATTCAGTAGACGTGAAAATTCGCTGCTGAGTTCACGCTTTTCTTACAAGAAATCGTGACCCTGAGCTTCTTGAAATATTTCCATGTTCTCCTGTCAGCAGACTCTGAAACAGCTTGAGCTTAGAAGAGCTCAATTGAGTGACGGTTTCCTGGCGAGTTGGATTTTAACACATTTAAACTCAGCAGGATATTTTGGCCCCAACAGTAAATTAAATTAACAGCGAAGTTACTCACAATCTTGCATCTTGGCTGGTTCTGGTAACAATACTCTAATTTATAGCAATGATAACTCTGAGCTTGGCCTCTTGTTTAGAAAATGTTGATTTATTCAAGGTGTAACCTACGCTTCCGCTTCTTTGAGAACCAACTATTTAGAGTTAAATCACACAAAGTCAGTTCAAGCACCAGAGGCAAGCAATTGCAATGGATAATCATGAAGTTTAACTACGATTGGTTTGTTTTTTCTAGTTTGTGACGCTCAAAGGGTTTCCTCAAAACTTCCACGGGGGCTTAAGTTCATGTGGGATCCCGGAAATGCAAAATATATATATCTCCCATGCTACACCGCCTGCTATGCTGGTAAAATAAGGAATTAAAATCTCCGTGAGAGTAGAAGCTGAAAGAAAACTGAGAATAAAACCTAAATGAAGCCGCTGAGCAGGTGTGTTGCACGGTAAAAAAAAAGCTTCATTCACGCTAAAGAAAGAGAAGTAATGAAAGAAAGGTAAGTTTTAACTAACTAGAAGTTGAAACCCTCAACTATATCTCCCTTCAAGTTTGCTATTTTTTTACCACTGAAGAACGCTAGCTGCCGTAGTTGCACTGTTGCGAGGACAAACGCCATGAGTGCACCTATTTGGATGAAACTCCGGAATTCCTTTTGTCCCCAAACTTCTCAAGTCCAAAAGATGCTCTGAAGATGCTCCCTTTCAGCACGCTCACCTGTTGACTTTTTCTGCAAGTAATTTATCTCTAGAATTGCGTACAGAACCTTTAACAACAAAACTCCTTGATAATGAAATGTAGCCGTTTTCAGAAATAAATACATCGTTCAAAAAACGAGACGCGATTATCACCTTGGCGGATTGTGTCTTAGATACAAAGGCGTACAAGCAATTTCTATACATATGTCTATTCTAAAGTGGGTGTCTTAGTCATGGAATTCAGGTTATTAAAAGTTCATGTTTAGTGTGGAGGGTGGCTATTTACTCCTTACATTTCCCTACTACATCAAGAGAATTTCGCAAAATGTCTGACTATTGTAATAAATATGGATGAGAACACCAAATTTAACAATTAAGTAAATCGTAAAAAGTTTTTGTAAAAATTTTGAAGGTAAGTGTGAAAGAGAATGAAGATAAATTCACAGAACTTCAAGACAAATTATCTTTTTCCAGCGTCAAGTATTTAGACCCTCATTTCAGCTAAATCGAACAGGCGTATATTCTATCTAGGCTCAATTCAAAAGAGTCTGTACATTTTTCTATTGTGGAAAACATCTTCTACTCAACACTAAATTACAGATAAATAATAATAAAATGGTAATCTTCATAATGATCATAGCAACAACTATTATTGGCTCAACAAATAACGACAATTCGTAATTTCTGAATATCAACAAATAAACTTATTTACCTCTGCAATGTTACTATGATGACTAATAACTTTTCTCTACGATTGTGTCGTAGAATATCCGCTCAAAGTTTGTGGCAGAGAAAGCTTCTTCTACAAACTTCCCTAAGAGGCTTACGAAAGAAAAAAAGAAAGAAAAAACAGTTTATTTAAAGTGCAAAAAAAGTCCACGAAAGATGGAAACTTCATCAATGTTAGCGCATTGCAGAAAGGACAAGAATGAGTGGACAAACAAACGCTAAAATACAGAGAACATTCCTGTCAGCTTTTAATAAAATGACAGAGACAGATCGTAACACGTGCCGATATTTTCTCACATCGTGGGAGCTCGAAAATAAATGTCTTCCAACTTATCTTGTAGCCTTAGCGCTACTTGAGGAATGTTGTATCATTCCTGAGCTACGCAATCATGGGAATACGTTGAGAGTACTTGTTCTCCTGACACTACACAAGGAAAATGGCACTTACTGAACAATCAGTAACACATGATGCAAGAAACTTTTGGATGCTTATTTTAGAATTTAATCATAATTTGCGTGCTATGTCAATTTCCCAGATAGAGGCTGTCAATTCGAATATTAAATTTGTTAATTTCACGAAAATGAAGAATCTCTACTCGAACGTTTGTTTCTTGATATTTATCGCGTTATGATGCTCTTTAAAACACCTAATGGTTTAAAAAACGATTGTATTGATACTGTTTAAGCATCTAATCTAATTGATACGATATCTATAGTAATAAGAAATAATACTCATCATCGTTATTTTCCAAACTCAGATTTAATATATCGTAGAAGTCAGATGCCCATAAATTTGTAAAATATTTATTCATTGTTCAGAAGGGCCGTGTGGAAAAGTAAAGAAATTAGAATTCACGTATATCATTTCAGATACACTTCGTTGAAAAAAGTGTATACTTTTGAAAAAAAGGGACCACGTTGCATATTATGCTTAAGACTAACCTTAAGTAATGAAATAAATTTAAAATAATAAAAATTGTATTATACAACACAAAAGTAGATTCCTCAACTTCGCCACAAAATAATATTAAAAAAGAATATTTGTGTAAATACAATGCCAAATTTCCGATTAATTTACATACAGGAACACTGATAAAAATTTAACGGAAGTTTCTCTTTGGATTCAGTGAAACTGGTTGATACATTACAAAGCTTGTTATATGGAACGGAGCTAACAAAGCTTTGGAAAATCTAAGGAATAATACAGAAATAATCTCCAGTCAAAGGTGTGAATAAAAACGTTAAGATTCCTATTTTGGTTTCCATATGACAGAAAGCCTAGTGGAGCTTGTTCGAGCATGCGTCACAAGATTAGACATTTTTAAACAAGGGAAATATATACTCGCGTTTTTTTGTAAAACCAACTTGGCGAGAGTTTTTCTTTCATTATTAAGCGTAAGAGTGACATCGAGCACGGCTACTCCACACAATGTTCCTTTTCATATTAAGCCTATCTAACGCGATATTGTCAATAATCGTCGATTACATCTGAAGTCTGGCGTGGTTCAACAGCTTGAAATGCTAAAATTGAAGTATCATGACGTTGGAAACTACCTTGGCCACAAAATCTTTCTTTAAAACCTTGCACAGCTGCACATTACGACAGCGATTCCCTCATTGTATTACAAAAAAATGGGAAAACAGAATCTATGAAACTCATGTGAATGTGGAAAAAAGGACTATTGCTTTATTTGATGTGGAAAAGTTATTTACTAATTTTCCATTGACAGAAACCGTACGTACGTACGTACATGTTTTTTTGCCTCGTCAGCGGATGTGGTTTTAGGTCTTTGAAGAACCAATTTGAAACCTCTGCTTGAACGTTTCGTTTTGAACTCCGTGTTTATTTTTTGCTGGCGAAATGAACATATAAGCCATTTGAAGGTCTTGAAATGGATCGCCCTTTGGGGCCTACGTTTGCAAATTTTCTGATGTGCCATTGGAGAAAAACAAGCTGGTGGATTGTCCTTCAGATTTAAACCTGAATTCTACCTCAGGTGTGTTGATGATACTTTTCTATTGTTTCGAGATCTCTGTCACGTCCCCTTGTTAAGAGACTTATTGAATTCTAAGCACCTTTCTTAAATATTCACCATTGACATTGAGACCAATTATTTAAATCTTTTTTAGATAAAAAATTAGTGAAAGTGGCCATTCGTTTAATTCATTAATTTTCATGAAAGCTACCATCATTCCATTAAACTTTATTGAATGGTGCATACTATATTTGTTTCAACTTTACTTATTTGAATGTTCAGGTTATATTCCTCTGAAATATTCGTCGGGAAAATGAGTTTCTTACTTCCAAAGTCAACGTTCAAACTAAAAAATTCTTGGCCAAGAAATACCCAATAATTGATGTTGTTAATTAAGATGTCAAAGCAAGGTCTCTATTGCGTTATTCCATATTTCGGAGATTTCACAAATAAAATGTTGAAAGATAAATACTAATGTTTTACTTCTTGCAAATCCTAATTATCAATAAGAGAGCTAAGAAAGTCGCTTTTAAATTTAACATTCTTATTAAGACAGTCTAATACTAAAAGAAGAACGTTTCGATCCGTGAGGTCATTTTCAACTTCTGTCGGTAGAAAATCATAAAATCCTGTAAAATTTCAAGTGAAATGTTAGACAATGAGAAAAAAAATTAGCATCATACTAAAAACCTAACAGATGCAACCTAAACTAGCAGAAGGGGGAAAGCGGACTGAGTATCATTCAAAACTAGTTTTGTCGTTAAAATCTACAGGGATTCTAAAATACGAAGATTTATAACACCAGATGTCTGTAGATGCAATTACAATGAAATCGTTTAAGCGCACTGGAAGATCGCATTTCTCTACATGAGAACAGATGGCAGAATGAGATGGCGTAGAGAGAAGGAGGCCTGTGCTAAAACTCCTACCAGCATGCTCCGCAACGTGAATACTGAGGGCCCGTTTAGTCGAGCCCACGTACTCAGACGCACAATGTGCGCAACGAAATTTGTAAACAACAGACGAGAGCATGCCATTGGGAGTTCTATCTTTGTAATTGAAATAAGACCCAATTTTAAACGTATTGATAAATATAATTTTGAAATCTATATGCATGAAATGTTTAGATAAAAGCAAATGCAATTCCTTCCTCAGTTTTTCCGAATTGTACCCAAAAAATGGTAATGTGAGGTAAAATGGCTTTTTATTCACCTGACTGAGTATGAATTAGGCCTGCTGTAAAATTTGTTTTCCAAGACATTTTTAATAGCTAAATCAATGAGTCGGCAGAGAAAGGCGTTGCACTTAAAAAGATAAAATATTTTTTAAATATTTATATATAATAATATATAAAAATATTATAAAATAAATTCTAGAACATACCAAAAAAAATTTACATTCTGGAATTTATTACCGATCGTGTTTTCATGCTTACGTAAGATTGATTATACTTTGTATTTTACCGAACAGTTACTGATGATGGAGCTGGTCTCCGAAACGTTTTCGATTTTTTGTTATATTTTTGTAATATTTTTTGAATAAAAATGACTAATTTATCAGCATTTTTAGTGAATTTGCGATT
>JACJUY010003338.1:3779-14919 GCA_014220935.1 Platorchestia sp. MABIK
CGACAAGTCAGAGCGCAATTGTGTTACGTCGCGACAAGTCAGAGCGCAATTGTGTCTCGTCGCGACAAGTCAGAGCGCTATTGTGTCTCGTCGCGACAAGTCAGAGCGCAATTGTGTTACGTAGCGACAAGTCAGAGCGCAATTGTGTCTCGTCGCGACAAGTCAGAGCGCAATTGTGTCACGTCGCGATGAGTCAGACTGCGAACGAAAAGTGTCACTCGGGGCCTCATGATGAGACCATTTATGTTGAAGCCATCGCGTTTTTTTTAGTACTTTGATGGTTTTAGAATTGGCGGGTGGGAGCTGCAATATGAAGTATACTACGGCTGCAAGCACCTTTTCGTTTGCTATATTTTAGCTCCATTTTCCATTTATGTCAGAAAGTTTTATTTGCACTGTTTTTGTAGGTCTTAGCTCCAATCGCTGTTTCTAATAAAGTGTTGCAATCACTTTTTATGTTACTTCGTTGTAGCTCCAATTCACTTTTCTTTGTAGCTCTATTTCACCTTTTCTTCTGCTTCATTGCAGCTCCAATTCACTTTTCTTTTGCAAAATTGTAGCTCTGTTTCACATTTTCGCTTGCCACATTGTAGCTACAATTCACTTTTCTTTTGCAACATTGTAGCTCCAATTCACCTGTTCTGTTGCTACATTGAAGCTCCAATTCACCTGTTCTGTTGCTACATTGTAGCTCTAATTCACCTTTTATTTTGCGATATTGTAGCTCTAATTCACTTGTTTTTGCTACATTGTAGCTCGAATTCTCTATTTCTTTCAGCTGGGGCCATTGTATGTATGAGGTACGGGGATAAGCTCATCGGCGCTGAGAGGAGCCAAGAATCATGATAGTTATTAACTGAAGAGTAATTCTGTGTTTCTCTTTCTATCTTCACAACGAAAAAGGCGTTAAAAATTTCTTTGTGTTTGAGAGTCACTATGTATACCGTTTTCCCAGTGAAACAGAGGCATAAATCTTCCCATACTGGTGAAAGATTCACTCCCAAGATATTTTCTACCAAATAACATTGGTCTTTTTGAAAGATGAAGAAGAGAAATAAGTAGGTACTTGCATGCATTTCCCTTCCAGCGGCAGAGTTGTCCATAAATGCGAGAATTACATTCAACAATGCGATGCACAGCAAAATTCTCCGCTCCAGATTGGTTCCCGAAAATAAGCACAACACGTTACGCGTTACACGTGTTGCCCAGTTCACAAGTCAAGCAAGCAAAGTGACACCCAATCAAAAACTAAGTGTTTTATACAAGAAAATTAAAAATTTTCATTCTGGTTTATAGAATAACCGAGATGTTCAATATATGGTTGTTCACACACGTGCGGTATGTGAACAACCGGCAACATTCGCTTTCTTTTCCCCAAGAAGATTTAAACACGATTCAAGCGCTTTTCTTAGAACATTTCTTTCCCTGTCCCTGATGCTAAAATAATTGCAGCACAAACAAAAAGAAAAAGTAGCTCAATTTGCCACAACAATGTTTTAGAGCGCCGCTATTTTTAATTATGTGAGACACCTCGCGTCGGCCCTGATGTATCTCACCGCAATATGAGTCTTCACTGCGAGCTGCTAAAGCATTTCGTTAAAAAAGTTGGCGAATCTTTCGTCACATATATATACAGCATGACCTCGAGTGCGAATCGCTTTAAAGAGCCAAGTCAGAATTTGAACGCTCGTGACACCGTAAAGGAATTTATGAAATTCGGAGGGCGCCTTGAGGGAGGACGTGTCATGAAAAAGACGAGCTCGGCCTAACATCCAGAACAGAAAACGTCTTGATGGAACAAAGAACGCCATATTGTGAGCTGAGTTGAAACTGTATATTGCTTGCGAACGGCTCCACTATTTTTTCTTTCATTCGGGAATTTATCTGATATGATTATATTTTATTTTCTAGGTTTGTATGTTTTTTAAAAATTGGTGGGAGGTAAAGAGATGATTATAATTTTCCTCTTCATTCCAGATTCACGTCCACTTTCTTCGGTACTATATAATCGTGACAAAATTATCGATGTCATTGGACGTGCATTAATATGCTCTGAATATTGAACATAAATACAGGCGTTTCAAAATCCCTAGCGAAATTGATTTTTGAATCATGTACGTAAGTTTAAAACGATTGCGTCGATAAATTTTTTCCAAACCTATTTTCAGTGAATAACCTAAAAGCTAAGATAATAAATCGACTAACAGGTTGGAAAAGTTAAACGTTTTTAATTCTAATGCCAATAATTCCTAGAATTTACGTGCATTTTTCAATGTATGAACCATTGTGTTACGAAACTAAACGAGATGGACCCAAATATTTTCAAATGCCGAAAAGGACAGGTCATTGAAATCATCGTTGTCCGGCGAGACAGAAATTAACGCTCCAATCGAGTTCTCCATTTCTGTCCCCACGACGCCCATTCCGTGGAACGCCATTCCATGTCTATTGAACGCTTTGACTACGGCAGGTAAAACTGAAGTTTAGCATTCAACTCAAATTTAAAGTCAATTGTTGTGAGAAATGTTGAAAATAGCAAACATCAACTTGATCGTGCCTTAATATAATTTTGATTAAGTGTAAATGAAAATTGGGTTTGTGAATTCTAATCTGTCAGAAGCATTATTAAAATTCCCTCCGTGAACACTGGTGGCTCACGTCCCAGTCAAAGTGTTAAAAAAAATCCCATAACTTTACACGAATTTTCAACTTCAAGCAAAACAAGTACTTTCAAAAACGCTATTAAACTCGTTCCGCGAGACCATGGTCAGATGAGTTGCATGAGGTGCGGGTGGTCGGCCTTCCATGTGCCAGTGTTTGGAACCGAACCTGTTTTTGTAATAATTATTGTGTGATTCTCGCAAGTTTTAGAATCTCGGATGTAGTTCCAGCAAGTGATTGAATCTCGGATGTGATTCTAGCAAGTAATAGAATCTCGGATGTGATGCTAGCAAGTGATAGAATCACGGATGTAGTTCCAGCCAGTGATTAAATCTCGGATGTGATTCTAGCATGTGATAAAATCTCGGATGTTGTTCCAGCAAGTGATTGAATCTCGGATGTGATTCTAGCAAGTGATAAAATCTCGGATGTTGTTCCAGCAAGTGATTAAATCTCGGATGTGATTCTAGCAAGTGATTAAATCTCGGATGATGTTCCAGCAAGTGATTAAATCTCGGATGTGATGCTAGCAAGTGATAGAATCACGGATGTAGTTCCAGCCAGTGATTAAATCTCGGATGTGATTCTAGCAAGTGATAAAATCTCGGATGTTGTTCCAGCAAGTGATTGAATCTCGGATGTGATTCTAGCAAGTGATAAAATCTCGGATGTTGTTCCAGCAAGTGATTAAATCTCGGATGTAATTCTAGCAAGTGATTAAATCTCGGATGTTGTTCCAGCAAGTGATAAAATCTCGGATGTGATTCTAGCAAGTGATTAAATCTCGGATGTGATTCTAGCAAGTGATTAAATCTCGGATGTGATTCTAGCAAGTGATAAAATCTCGGATGTGATTCTAGCTAGTCTTAGAATCTTAGATGTGATTCTAAAAAGTGAAAGAATCTCGGCTGTGTATCTAGCAAGTGATAGAGTCTTGAATGTGATTCTAACACATAATGGAATCTATAATGTGAATCCAGCAAGGCGGAATCCCGGTTCACACTGCATGTCACTATACAAGTCTGCAATGTGCGCAAAAGGCTTTTAACGTGTATGGAAATGATGTAGTTCATCTGCAAGCAAGTTATTCTTCCTGTGAGTAGCAGTGGTTCTACTAAAAATGAAGTGTTATTCCGAAATCAATGAAAAAAAATGTTAGGGATATTAAATAATTCGTTCGATCAGGTCGTTTAATCTTTCGAAAATAATTTGTGAAACATAAAAGTGTTAACAAATTTTACCTGAAAAACGTATCTAGCCTATGTTTGCTTTTCTAATTTAAAAATGCTTCAAAACATTATACGATCAAATAACACTTCTTTGGACGTGATCAACTTTTTATTACTGTGCTCAATAAAAGCAATCCATCTCAATGTCGGACATTGGAAGTGACATAACGACTACAGTAGTGCTACGCTCAGCAGCTAAAATTTAAAAAAAATGCATTCCTCTCATAGAAATGTTGAGCCCGATCAGTATCATTTTTTGTGTGTGACGAAGCAAGGAACGAAAAAGGTACTTTATCAGTAAAATGAAGCGGAAATTTTTAGGTCGGCTATAAATGGAAATTAAAATTTTCGAAATGGGACGTGACGTCGTGTTGGCTACGAAAAATTTAATAGCTGAAACCATCAGCTAACTTTAAAATTAATCTCAAAGAATTTTCATCGCAAATAAAAAACAGAGTGAAATCTTACTTTAAATTCCTTTCCCTATTTTTTCAGGTCTTGTCAGAATATATTAGAATACGTTTCAGAATGACAATATGTTATATTGTCAGATGGAACTACCAATAATAAAGAAAATAAAAATTCCAGCAATTTAAATTTGCATTGCCACAAACTCACCGTCACACTATCAGTAGCTGAAAATTAAACATACCTCTGTTCCATTTATACATCAAGGTGTAAGAATACCTTGCTTTATTTTGAAACATTCCCTCGTCCTATTTTTACTGTGAGGTGTAAAAATCATTTATCATTTTTACTCCTTTAGTCGAATTGTGCACATAAATACATATATATCCACGTGCAAAGACGAAAATTTGGACACCCTTTCACAGTAATTTTACTAATAAAAACGTAGAGCAAGCAGCGTGACAAGGCCAATCCTTAGAATTTCTGCACGTCCTAATTGAACCATCATACTCTGAATTTATGTTCGCCTTTCAATAAACATGAGTTCGAGGAACTGTTGCCAGTAATCGAGCAGGAGTAATCAATATTCAGCAGACCCTAGCTGATCTTGGCACAGGGAACGTAGCGTTCAAACGGGCGCTTTACGGAAGCCTAAGGCGTCCCCGAACGGCTTATGCGCTCCTGCTTCTCATGATTTGATATTCGCGAGCGATGCTTGCTGAGCTGAATGAAATCATGAATGTCTGTGGCTTGAGACGCCGCCAATACGATAGCCAATGCAGGGTATGAATTTTTGATCGCAAGTTACTTGACATGAGCTGCTCTGCAAGACTCGGAAATACGCACCCGGAAATTTTTCGAGATTCAAACAGGTTATGACATCGCCCAATTCCAAACGGGTATTCTGATTCCCAATACTTGAATTCTGAAATGTGAAACCTAGTGTGGAAGTCTTCAAACCTTACATACTTGAAATATTAGTGATTTAGGCTGGGCAGGATAGATACATTTGTCCATTAAGAGGCATGTTCATCTTGAGCATTCTCAATTTGCTGAAGGAAAATCTCTTCATTTCATTAGGAAAAAGCCGCTAATGACGTAGAACTTAAAAAAGTTATTCTGCGCGTTCATTTCAATTCTTTTCATCAATTGTAATCCATAGATTAGAACATTTCCCATTTCATCTCCCGAAGTTAGGGAAACCTTGCTAAACTTCAAAAACTCTCGACACTTGTGCAGAGTTATTTCACAATTAATTTCAGACCTATTCCTTTCATTTTGAAATTTAAAAACCCTAATTTCACCGAAAAACGATTGAAAATTACTTCCCGTTTCAGAGTCGTGTCCTTTGTTCAGATTTGTCTGGGAAGATTAAGAAAAAATAAATTGTCTCTCCCATTAAAGACAATGAGAATGTTTTTTTGGTGACTTAATAAGTTTCGAGACCCAATGGTGCCTTCACTTTCGGAACTTAGCTCTACTCTAGAGCTGTTTAAGATTTTTCCTATTAGCGAGCAATATACTTAGTTATTACGACAATAATGACATTACAACGACTTACGACAATAATGACATTACAACGACTCACGACAATAATGACACTACAACGACTTCCGACAATAATGACACTACAACGACTTCCGACAATAATGACATTACAACGACTTACGACAATAATGAAATAACAACGACTCACGACATCACGACGACTTAGGACAATAATGACATTACAACGACTTACGACATTACGGCGTGTTTCACGAGCGCGTAGTCATTTTACGGCAACGGGGCTACGACATAATACACGGATCACAATTTACGCTCGCGCTCCACGACTACTGATGCTATGCGTCCTGTTTTTAGCATATTCAATTTCACTAAGCAATTTATTTTTTGGACGTGAAAGTGAACATGCGTGCATGTACGTATGTGTTTGCTTTGGAAATTTCTTGAACTACCTCAATCCGGGTTTTTAGAACATTAAATTTCCCTAAGCAATTTATTTTCGGACTTGGAACTGAACGTGCAAGTATGCATAATTGCAAATATTTGCTTTGAAAATTATCCCTTTTTTTGAACTATCTCAGTACGGGAATAATTCTCCATTAACAGTGATTAAATTAAATTTACCCTCGGCAAAAAATGCAAAGATTGTAGATTCAGTCATCTTGTCTGCTGTAGTAAAAAATACATGAAAAATAACAAATCATATAAATCAACCTTGCATCTTCTGCTTTCTGGTTCGTGCCTGAAAAATTTTTAAATGAAAATTTTCCCGTCATCTTGTTTGCTATTGCAAAAAGCATCTGACAAACCTCATATTTTCATATTTTTAATCGAAAGTTTTTCACAAATAAATTTACCTTGCATTTTCTGCTCGATGGTTTCTGCCGGAATAGTAGATACATAATTTTTTTCCATCATCTTGAAAGCATCTGCCGAATTACAAATTTTTCATGAATTAAGCCGCCGTCACACGGAGACCAAATGGTAACGTTTCGTCATCCTCATCTACAGTCAGCGACACCAATCGGTCTGTCCAGCGCCACAAAACAGTCAGATTTCAGCCTTAGTTGACCAGCTTAGTCAAACTTAGGCTGAAATCTGACTGTTTCGTGGTGCTGGACAGACCGATTGGTGCCGCTGACTGGAGATGATAATGACGAAACGTTACCATTTGGTCCCCGTGTAACGACGGCCTTTAATCCACAATTTTCCCAAATAATTTCACTTTCTACTTTCTGCTCCAGGGTTTCTGCCGAAAAAGTATCTGAATAATTTTTCCCATCACAAAAAAAGTATCTGACAAATTGCAGATTTTTCATGAATTAAAACTCACAGTTTTCTAGAATAATTTTACTTTCTATCTTCTGCTCCAGGGTTTCCGCCGGAGAAGTAAACAAATGAAAATTTTTCCAGAGATCGAAAATAAAATTGGAGCATCTGAGCTCTCGTTCACCTCAGACAAGGCGGAGTGATCGATTGGGGTCGGCTGCTCTTTTTCTAATGAAAAGAAAATCCCTTTGGGGCATCTAGGCCATTTGCTGGTGGCAGCGAATTTTTCTCTGGGTGGGGACGAGTAATTTAGTTGCAAGTGTTTACTGTGTTCACGATTTTCCAGGTATTTGGTCGGGTCATCAGCGGGAATGAAGTGATGGAAGTAAGCGATGAGTTTGCGCTGTAGATCACGTTGAATTGGAACTACAACGTTGAATTGTAGAATTCAAGACTGAAGTTAGTTGGAATAAAATATCAGATTTATATTTCATCTAAACAGGTTTTTCCTTGGCTCATTTAAAACCAGTAATGTATCTGCTGCGAATTTTAAACTTGTATTATTGATACAATTTGCTGACAAAACGAGATGAAGAGATTTTCAACAAAAATAGCAATTACAGTTTAATTATGATAGTTTTTCACAGTTATTATAGTTCTTTCCACTTATGCAAAAACGAGAAATGCACTTTCTGCATCCTGATACGTTAGAGCAACCCACAAAACACTTTGTAATTGATTCTGATCGCATAGTGTATATAGATATCTATAATATATATATATACAGTATATATACATATCCAGTATATTGTATAGTAAATATATATATATAAGTTTCCAGTCCGAAATTTCAGATCACTTCATGTGAAGAGGATTCAATGTCCCGACAAATTTCTTCAACTTAAAATTACGTGGAATTAGCAATAAAATTTCGACTGAATTCTTCTCTCAGAAACGCGTAAATAATCCCTTGGTGAAAAAATGATCTGCTTGTGTGTATGACTTCATTGTTTCAAATATCTTAATTTTTTACCTCTACAATATTGAAGCTTTGCATTGTGCTTTGAGGAATTATGATTTTTGAACCATGTTTTAATATGATCGGTTCAGAGAGTTCTTTGTTAATTTCTCCATAACCTTCGCCCTGGCCATGAATTAAATATTAAATTAGATTTGATCATATGTTAAATATGTTATCTGTTAGATTTGTTTATGTTAGTTTAAGCTCTGTAACCGCAACATAGGCGTTCAAAAGAGGGGATGCTCTGAATTAAATATGTTCATCCAACAGTGTAGGCAATTTTGAGCGGCTCATCGAAAAACAGGTGAACTTCATTATTACCAGTTTTTACAAGCAGTGGCATGTTGGATGCGGCAATAAGTTGATCAAAATATGCTTCGAACTTTTAACTTTAAGTCGGTGGCATGGAAGTTTGGTAAATTAGTGTTATACGCTAGGAATTTGTGCTCATAACAATAAGTGACCTGAAATGCTGCGGTGGTTAAACAATGAATCGGCGACAAAAAATATTTAAGTTCTAGTTGCTAAATAAGCCAAAATAATATTACGCGCTACGCTAGAAAGGGAGACTTGAATGATCAAAGCACCGTCAAGTTTCAGAGAAAATGACCACTAAAGTCAGTCGCGAAGTTACTTTCACAGAAATTATTGCCCCCTAGACAAAGAGATATCAATGGAAACCAAAACAAATCACGTGTCTCTTGGAAGCAATCTGCTGACACTTTAAATGAAGCGCCTAGGTAATTTCAACAGGTATAAATATCAAGGACCAGGTGTTAGAGGTTGAGTTCGTTTTGGCAGAGATTTTGCTGCTATTTACATCTGAATTCTGTGGATTGGATTCAATCGTTTTGCTTTCTTAAAAGAATGTGACGAGTTTAATGATATTTGAATGGCTTCATTGCCCTTCAATTTAGATTCTTCAAAGCTTTTGAGATGGCAGCCGCTGACAGCGTGACGTTAATCTTCATGAGAACATTATTGGTCTTTCTTGGGGCCTTTAACGCAAGAAAATTGAGGGCAGAGAGCGCATATAAGTCATTTTTAAAAACATTGTACTTTTACTTAGCCTTTTCTGAAGAAAAATAGGCGTAAAAGATGTGAAATAACAGTAATACCTGCGGAGAAAATACCCCTGGTTGATATATATGGGGCTGCTCAGTTTTGCCGATCTACCTCTTAACCTGTTTTACAAATCCGGAGATCAGTCACGCTATGGCAAAAGGAAATAAAACATATGTGTTCATGTAAAAAAACATCTTCTAAGCCTTAATAACCTCAAGCAATGTGAAGTGGACATACTAATATAACACAATGACAAGAAATATAAACGTATAATAATAAATGTTCTGAAATGCTTAGTACCGAGGTTCAAATACTTGACTATTGTGAAAAGTTAAGGGCAAAAACCAATGAAGTCCACAATGTTAAAATTGCATGTGGTCACTACTAATACGAATGTTTCGGGCCTTGACCCATCATCAGTTGTAAGCCTGCAAAACTAAACAAAGAATTCAAAAATACTGTAATTGCACACAATATAGAAAACTAGAGGTACTTAAACACCGGTGACTTCGAACAGACAAGCTGAACCAAGAAAAGGGGAAATAAATGAAGTCCGTAATGGGACGTAATTGGAAAGTAAACAACAAAGCGTTACTCTCCAATTGCGTCCCACTATGCACTTTGTTCCTTTTTCATTTACCTGCGTTCAGCTTCTAGCGTATGACAGTCTGTTCGCGATTACCGGTGTTCAAACATCTCTAGTTCTGTACATTGGGTGCAATTACTTAGTCAGTATTTTTAAATTCTTTGCTTAATTTTGCAGGTTTAAAGCTGATGATGGGTCAGGGTCCGTAACGTTCGTTTTAATGTTGAACACACGCAATTTTAACAATATGAACTTCTTTAGTTTTTGCCCTTAACTTTTTATCGAAGTTGGCTACTAAGTAAAATCTACCTGCTTTTTTGACTAAAGTGGATGTAGATGAGACTCAAAAACTTATTTCACATGGTGCCTGATAAATGATGAAGGTAGTCTTGTTGCTCTCGAGTCAGAATACGTTGGAAAAAATACCCTTATGAAATTATTATAATTTGTAGGAAACTTTCATGAACGAAATCTTTTTGTCGTGTGGCCGAAATGTAACATCAAGCGATGAGAATCTTAATTTATTCATATCCATTCCAACGATTCTGGACACTTCAGAGCCTCAGCGGATAATCCAGGCAGCTTTTCAGGCACAAACATATTTCTGGGGGCCAAAAAGAGGAAACAGATTGAAAGAGCGCTTTTACATTATTAACATTCACACAGCGCCATCATGAGCACCATCAGAAGATTAGAGAGGGAAACAGCTTCGAATTTATTCCTGTGAGGAAAGGTTTGAGAACATGATGGAATAATCAAATAAAGATAAGCGACTTATTCCGATGCAGGGAAAGACTTCGCTTTGCATACAGAACGCTGCCACCTGTCTGAAAGGCAGAAACCATCGTCAATTCAATCAACTTTCTCAACAAGTTCGGCCGCGAAGTTACTAGAAACTTACAAAATTGTTGGAAGTTCCAACTTTTTTGTTTCAATAATGAACTTTGAATTGGATCGAGTGATTGCCATCCTCGTGCCATTTTGAAAGCCGATTTTTAGATAATTGAATCTTCATGAAGTGTTCGCAGTCGCTGTTGGAGCCCGTCTATTAATTATTTAAAACTTAAAACTCTGACCTGGCAACTGATGAAGTACTACAGAGTTTGGCGCTTCTTAGGCCTGCTGCCTGTATTTTTACATGTTTAGTTAATGAGGGGGACGTTTTGGTGAAGTTGTGAAATAAATGCGCAAAAGTTTAATAAATTTTCAGATGAGAAAAACAATTTAGAGCAAAGTTACGTGCATGAATTAATTTAAAGTATTAAAGTATATGCATGTGTCTCTTTTCTAAAGACTGCGTCTCTTTTCTAAAGACTATGTCTCTTTTCTAAAGACTGTGTCTCTTTTCTAAAGACTATGTCTCTTTTCTAAAGACTATGTCTCTTTTCTAAAGAT
>JACJUY010003338.1:19733-50296 GCA_014220935.1 Platorchestia sp. MABIK
AACTTCTGCGGCGCACTGACGCACGATGTTTCTCTCTTCGCCTCAGGTGTCTTTTATTAGAGCAACATAAGCACGTTGACCGCGATTGGTTAAAATTAAGTTCAATATTCAACTCAAATTTAGCACTCTATGAGCGACGCGATCCACCAGTGTACACTGCAGAGGGGACCTTCATAATACTGCTGAATCATCAGAAGAAATCAGACTCTTCGAATCATCAGAAGAAATCAGACTCTTCGAATCATCAGAAGAAATCAGACTCTTCGAATCATCAGAATAAATCAGACTCTTCGAATCATCAGAAGACATCAGACTCTTCGAATCATCAGAATAAATCAGACTCTTCGAATCATCAGAAGAAATCAGACTCTTCGAACCATCAGAAGAAATCAGACTCTTCGAATCATCAGAAGAAATCAAACTCTTCGAGCAATCAGACTCTTCGAATCATCATAAAGAATTACAAACATTCAGTTTCAAAAAAAATATTTATACACGTGAGAGCTGTCTAAAGTGTGTGACGTGGTATCCCCTATTTCGTCAAAGTTGACGGCTGTAGAAATTCTGAAAAGTGTTTAATTATTATGAGCTCTTTTCTCGGAATCACGAGCATTTGTACATTCACCGCGTTTCCGCTGTTGTTAACACTTGGTTTGGCTGTTTGGAACAGAATTGGGAAATCGACTTTACATCTCGAACACCTCATTATCTTTTCTAAGAAATGTGAAAATACTGTTGCTCGATAACATTTCACCTCATATGATGTTATTTTTTAAAATGGTTGCGAAACAGATGAAATTTCATTCATTTACACCGATACGTGAATGAGCAATTCACCTAGTGGTACACATATGACCCAGTGTTAGAAAAGCCTAGCATTTTAATCGTTCTCAGTGTTAACATAGTATACTGTTATCCATATCTTAGAGAATTGTTAGTGTTCTTTGTTGCGAGAATGCGCACACTTTGAGCAACTTAATAATTCAAAATTTTCAAAGGAAAATTTTCTAGAGCATTATTTTCCTTTTGTCCGTGTTCACGATGAATTTGAGGAAATTTTTCGATATAATACAAAATATTTCAAGGAGCGCTGAATAATGACGCTGGAGACACGGAGCGATTTCCGTACCGAAGGTTGAGATTCACTTCCTGTTTCAATTTAAGCTAACAACTTGATTATATTTACGCCCCTTTCATGTGGCTTAGGGCATCCGAGATGTCCTTTTAGAATAAATTTGAATCCATCAGCTGCAGAGGTGTCCAAACCAGATCATCCCTGATTAAATGCACTCGCTTGATAAACTTTACCGTTCTGAACTATCGTTTGAGCGGAGTTCCTTGTCACCCCACAGCATCGTCGCTGCAGTATCTTCATTTATTATTGCATAGTCTCAGAAAATGTTCTTCTGAAGTGTATTCTCGGTTACTGGTTCTCGCTTCTTGCAACGGGAGCAAAACAAACAAACAAACAAACATCGGCATCTACGGATGCTTTATTTCCAATTGAAGCATGATACATATCACCTTTTACATTGGTTTTTCAAATGCCTTATAACTAACACCAGGACGCCATGACGCTTTCCCCCGGTCAAGACCGGTACCCATTTCAGACACCTGGGGAGAGTGGGGCCTTGTGCTTAGAATTTTTCTCCTAGACCCAACAGAGAAAATCGCCACCAGCGCCGAGACTCGAACCCGGGTCTCCCCGCACGGAGTCAGGTCCTATACACACACGGCTATGGCGAGCACTATTGAGCAGCCAGTGCACACGGATGGGATTTTCATGACGATGATGATGGCCGACCAGAAGTCACTAACTCAATTTTCATAGATACGTCATCAACGCTAAATAATTGCACGATCCAGTTAACGTTTTGTATTTTCAAAAATTGCTTGCTAAAATTGACTTTAAAGTTCATTTGAATATTGGTAACGTTTTCTATTTTCAAAAATTGCTTGCTAAAATAGACTTTAAATTTCATTTGAAAATTGATAACGTTTTGTACTTCCAAAAATTGCTTGCTAAATTAGACTTTGAAGTTCATTTGAATTTTGGTAACGTTTTGTATTTTCAAAAACTGTTGTACTAGAACTGACTTGATATTTGATTTGAAAGTTGAACTTCAGCTTAACCTATCATGGTAAACGTATTAATGCATCCACTGGATGAACTTCACGGTGCTGAACTATCGTATGAGACGTGTTCTTTGTCACCCCACAGAATCATCTCTGCTGGATCTTGGTTTAATATTCGACTCGAAAAATGTTCTTCTGAAGTATGATCTCGCTGATTGGGTTCTGCATCCACGCAGCCTCTCACATTCGACAGCTTCCAAGCAGAGATACATGCTTCACAAGATGCTTTAATTATGTACATCAGTTAAACTATTGTTTGGATTTTCGTAAAAGCTTGAACGATGTGTTGAGAACAAGGTTTTTACTCAGCAAGTCCCATTATTTTCAATTTTATGTTTGAGCCCATATTTGTTCATTTTTGAAAATGTTTGAACCATGTGTTCGAGTACAAACTTTTCGCCTAACCAATTGTACTGCTATTGATTCTATGCTCAAGTTCAAATATGGTTCCCATTTTCGTAAAAGCTTAAACGATGTGTTGAAGAGTTAAGTTTCTACTTCAATACTTTCATTAAAGGAAAATAACGACAACGGTAGCTTGAAACCCATTAGCATAGTCAGTGCGTCTCCTGCGAGCATCTCTCCAATTTCTTCACGGTAAATTCAGCTTTATTTGTGTGTTTTCATCAAGCGGTTCCGGTTCGGTGAGAAAATAAATCGATTAGCGTGCAAATTTCAGCCCCGTGGCATACTTAAGGTTTGATTATCACGTGCAGTTCTAAGGAAGCGTTTTAAATTAATTTGTTGGCAAGAAATTCTGCAAGTTGCAGAAAGGATCAACACGTTAGCTACGATGGGTTAAACTGAAGTTCAATATTCAACTCAAATTAAAAGTCAAAAATTGTAAACTTAATAAATATATGTAAAAGCACTGGTTCCATTAAAAACCATCAATTTTAAAAGTTTGTAAATACTTTTTTAAACGATTCGTTGAAGTGTTGTACCTTAAGCAGCGTACTAAGCCGAGCGCACAATTTTCTTATTCGCTATTTTTTATTACCTTTATCTAGGAATTTCAGAACTCAAAGAATTTATCGTACTTCTTTCTTATTTCCAAACCCCATCACAACGTACAAAAATTGTAACTGTTCACTTGTCCACAGGAATTTGTCAATTTCCTTCTTTTTTTAACATTCACTAAGTCACGAGAAAGTAGTTGTTCTGAGTGTGCAACTTATACAACTATAGCAGTAATTACTTTAGGTGAACAATCGAAAAAGCGTCAAATAGCGTCGCTTGACGATCAGGGTCACGATTCTACTTCAACTATTTCGGATTTTTGGATCAGGGAATTGACATGATTTTCGCGTGAAGTCACACAAATACTCGGTTCTACGACTTCCAGTATTGGCAGAAAAAATAATGTTTGCTGTGTCAATCCCGACTCGAGCCTATGAACGCAGATTTAGGTACTGAAACTTTGACAGATTCTTGGATTCGTTGGATTTTTGTCTCGTTTAGGACTTGTATCGAAACGTTCATTGGTCAAATGAGTCGGAGATTTTCTTTACAAGTTAAATTTTACATACCCCACGACATTGGCAGGGAGTGAAAATTTTCGAAATTTTTATTGGTAAAATAATTAAGAGAACTATATGCATGGCAAGAAAACTTTTATTTATACCTACTGGCAAGAAAATGCCAAGGATTGCAAATCATAATCATAATCAACATTTAGATTTGCTTGAACGCAATTTATGTCACTAATAGAGTTTCGAACACATACATTTCAGTAAGAGAAAATGAGTCGAAAATCAGGCAGTGATTTGAAATTCGTTGAAACGACACGAAATTCAGTGAGTGATTTGAAATTTGTTGAAACGACACGAAATTCAGTAAGCGACTTGAAATTCGTTGAAACGGCACGAAATTCAGTAAGCGATTTGAAAATCAAAACGACACGAAATTCAGCAAGCGATTTGAAATTCGTTGAAACGACACGAAATTCAGTAAGCGATTTGAAATTCGTCGAAAGCGAAGCCCGGGGGCCGTCGAGTAATTTTGCTCGCACATCATAGGAACAGGGGATGATTTTCGCCGTGACATGACTCCTGCTGAGCTCATTGATTTATTGGGAGCGACAGGAATAGTCTCGAGAACGTGACGAGAGCACTGCTATCACTTCAAATGCCCTCAGCCGGGCGCTCAACTCAGCTCATTCACTTACGTCCACTTCGGCCTCTCATGCATGCTGGACCACTGCAGCCGCTCCTCCATAGTATGTAGTTAAGCCGTGTGATGTTTGCTCCTCATGAAGTGTGTATATTGCTTTTAACATCGTGCCGTTTAGGCGCAGTATCGTATATTGCTTTTAGCATCGTGCTGTTTAGGCGCAGTGTCGTATATTGCTCTTAACATCGTGCCGTTTAGGGGCAGTGTCGTATATTGCTTTTAACATTGTGCTGTTTAGGCGCAGTATCGTATATTGCTTTTAACATTGTGCTGTTCAGGCGCAGTATCGTATATTGCTTTTAACATTGTACTGTTCAGGCGCAGTATCGTATATTGCTTTTAACATTGTGCTGTTCAGGCGCAGTATCGTATATTGCTTTTAACATCGTGCTGTTCAGGCGCAGTATCGTATATTGCTTTAAACATCGTGCCGCTTAGGCGCAGTATCGTATATTGCTTTTGACATCGTGCTGTTCAGGCACAGTATCGTATATTGCTTTTAACATCGTGCTGTTCAGGCGCAGTATCGTATATTGCTTTTAACATCGTGCTGTTCAGGCGCAGTATCGTATATTGCTTTTAACATCGTGCCGTTTAGGCGCAGTATCGAATATTGCTTTTAACATTGTGTTGTTAAGGCATAGTATCGTAAATAGCTGGAAATTGCCTTGTGCAACATTTCCGCCTTGATGTTATTGCGGACATCCGGTATCGTAAATAGCTGGAAATTGCCTTGTGCAACATTTCCGCCTTGATGTTATTGCGGACATCCGATATCGTAAATAGCTGGAAATTGCCTTGTGCAACATTTCCACCTTGATGTTATTGCGGACATCCGAGCGAATTTTTCAAGGTAACGATGGGGGATTCAAGTCCTTGAGCATTTAAATGCAGTCGCTGCTTGCGCTTGGAGCTTCATTTCATTGTGCTTAACCATAAAAATCTAAGAGATCCATGACTTTCAAGCGTATCAAATCGAAAGATTTGCAGTGACGTTCTACAAAGTTTCAAAAAGAGAATTACTGAGTTAGTTTTTGCAGGACAGCCAAATTTATTAGCTAGAACTGCAAGTGAGGCATTCTTTGACATACTGTAGTGTGAGATGGTGATACTCGTACCGAGAACATTCTGCTAATATTTGTATTAAATTAAAACGAAATGGCTGTTGGTGCTCCTGAATAAGTTTGGAAAATTATCAGGCTATTTCCCAACGTACTGTAAATGCGTATATTATTTTGTGTTACCTCCACAAACCTTAAAAGTTTCAAACTGTAAATCAAAATTCTCTGAATTTTTAACGCTTAAGAGAGATTTCCGGTATCGATGCTAACTCGACAAAATGAAGAACAACTAAATCAAGACTCTGTGCTCTGACCACTTCGAGCAATTCTCAGTGTTCGGAAGAAACTATTCTGGAGTGGAATTCCTGGACATTTTCAGATTAAAAACGAACATGCAGCTAGAGCTCCCAGGAAAAATTTACAAGATTGGAACACGCACGCAATTCGGTTAGACAGAATACACGTCTTCCGCAAATTGTTCCCTCCACGTTACTAGGAAAAGTCGGGAAAAGTCAAGTAAAATACGATTTCTTGAGGTAACCACAACCGGATAAAACAGCGCTATAAAAACGCAGTTGAAAAAGCAATTCAGTACAATGGACGATTCGCGGAAGCGGACAACAAAAAAGCAAAGAGCATAGGATAAACAAGCTCACATGTGGTCAGTGATTCCTAATTCCTGAATAGACACTCATCCTCCATGTCCACAGGAACCAGCCGACGGAGCGACCTAAGAACCAACTGACAGAGCGATCAACTGACCAAGGACCAAGGAACCAACTGATAGAGCGACCAATTGACCGAGGAAACAACTGACCGAGGACCAAGGAAACAACTGACAGGCCGACCTAGGAACCAACTGACAGAGCGACCAATTGACCGAGTCCGTCAACTGACCGAAGAACCAACTGACAGCGCGACTGACTGGCCGACCGAACCAATTGACCGAGCCACCCAACTGACCGAGCGCAGCCCCTCTCTAGTAGATTGGCCCCTGGACTGGAGAAGATTAGTTTACTCCTAGCAACGGATTCACGGCATTGCCCAGTTAACCTCGGCGTCATACTTGCAAGGGGGACCTCAATTATTGCACTGCATCTCTCCCTCAGGGCATGGAATGGACAATAGGTTTACGTTGGATGTCCGTTGTATGCTATATGGGGACTGATGCCCACAGGGGATTCTGTTCAGCTATCTCAGCTATAGAAAGGCTTTAACGATTTCTATGTTTCATGCACAGATAGGTTCTCCATGTTCTCATGCTTACTTTGTCATCTTGTCTTTTCTTCTTTCCTGTCGTAGCTTACTGTTTTTATAGTACCGTGTGTGGGAATATGCCTGGTGCATATATTTTCCTTTTTCTATATTCCGTACTAAATTGTCCCTTCTCTTCCCTCTCTTAAAATCGCCATTGATGGGGCCAGAAGTTTTAAACTAACGTATATAATAACAACAACGGTGGAGTAAATTTTGTTTCTATTTGCTTGTATATTCACGTTGAGTAATTTTCGTATACATCGACTTCTTTAATCAAACCTTGCTTTGCTTCCTTGCAGTAAATTATATAATCGCATTTTACACTCTAAGAAATTTTTCTCAAATAAGTACGCCATCCCAAGCAAAATACCAGCATTTCCGGTCTCATTCTTTCTCGCAAAAATGCGTTCCATACTCGGCACAAAGCAACAGTGGAAGTAAGTCTACTGTCCGAGTGCAGCGCACGCAAATTTCTATATTATCTAAACCCAAACAAAATTCAAACCTTTTGCTGTCACAGCAGCGGAGACGCAGCAGCAGCGACTCCGCCGTATTCTCTATAGGAGTTGACGTCAGCCGGCAAAATTGTAGGGAGCGTATTCGAGACAACCTGCATAGCAGATTGAGACTTGTCTCGGCTTCAGAATTCAAATGGAAGCATCGTCGGATGAAAAATAAGTTTACAGACATGACCACTGACTCAAATGGGGGATGTGAGCAGCGAATGCTTCCGAAATGCGTCATCGTCACGTGCCGGGACTTCCGTGAAGAGCAAAATCGGTCTTGTCAGAATTCCAAAAGCCTTTTGCTGTCGAAATTTTCGAATATATTGTTGTTGTATAGATTGATGTATTGCTTTTTACATAATTGATAAACTTAAGATTGATGTATGTGTATGGTAAAGATTACTCGAAAATCGAAATCGATTCTAAACTCCTAGTGAGGAATGACTGAAGAGAGCATTTGCATGGCAAGGGTTAGGTAACGAAAAAAACGGTTTATGCATGTTCTGCAGGGTCACTCAGATACAGGATTCTTTTGGTTGTAATGAGTCACTCTGAGTCATCAGTTTGAGTTGGAACTCATAAAACTAATACGTAAAGTATATATATATATGCATTTATTTATTATTTTTTAAAGAAAAAGTAGGGAGTATGAATAAAGAGAGAGCCTCTGATACATTTTGGCTTGTTTCCCAGGCTGTCCTTGAATTCGAATTTACATAAATTTCCAAAAATATATACAAACATGAATTGTCTGAACCACAGATTTGATGATGAACGTGTCAAGACTTGAAACTTGAAAACAGATTTAAATTATGCTTTCGAGGTTCAGCTCGATGGAACTGAATGATTCCTAGATGAGATGGTCAATATGTATACTCATCAGACACATTTTGTGAAATGTTAGAAATACTGTTTTGAATAGCGAGACCAACATAATGCTAACAATTTCACTGCTTCCCGTAACAATTCGTGTTTTTTATAATTCTTAGGACATCATTTTTAAAAATTACTTTAAGAGAATTTAGACTGAGGGCGCGATTATTAGTCTCAAAATGAACCGTAATTGGCAGGACGACCAATCTCATTGAAATTGACGGTTATTGATGTTGCGATAAATCTCATAGAAATTGGCGGTGGTTGGCGTTACGATAAATATCATCTAAATTTCCGGTGATTGGCGTTACGATGAATCGCATATAAATTGGCTGAGATTGGTGTCGCGATAAATTGGCGGTAATTGTCGGTGCTATGAATCCCATATAAATTCGCGATGAATGGCGGCAACATCAATCTTTTGCAATAAATTAAGTCCTCTCTAGCATTCTGTTGAAAAAAAATCAAAGTTCAGAAAATACATGGCAATTACGATTGAAAATAATCGAAGTTCTGTCTGTCGAGGGATTGGAATAAATTTACGACTTAGGATTGTAAACTATTTCAATAATTTTAAGAATGACTGATAACGAGCAATAATTTTCGAACGATTACCGCTTTCTCTAAGAACTAAGTTTATGAGAAAATATGGAAGCCCTTAAATTTCAGTGCGCATGTCATAAATTTCTTGATTGAGACCAAATCAAATTAATGAAAATTTGGAAATCCCCAAATTTCAGTGTGCACGTTATGAACTCCTTGATGTAGACTTAAAATGAATACAAATATGGAAACCCTTACCTTTTAGTGCACATGTTATAAATTCCTTCATTTAGACACATTAATAACACATACATAAACTCATCAAATTATTTTGGAGTACATGATACGAATTCTTGGATTTAAACCAAAAATGAATACAAGTTCGGAAGCCCTTAGATTTCAGTTGCCGTATTCCGAATTCCTTGATAAAGCCACGCTTCTTTCCACGTCCAGCGAGCGCCGAGGTCTCACACACGCTCCAGTTACCACAACCCTACCATGAACAACAACAAATTATTTCGCTGCACTGTAAACCTGCTTAATTCCGAAGCTCAAGTCGCGATCTCTGCGCGAAGACCAGTTAATTCTCTTGCTGGTGGGAATTTCGAATTCTTCCTCGAAAACCGGACGCTGGATTTCAGGAATTCGTATTGCAGGTACGCGGAGGTAAACAGTTAAATCAGTTGCAGTAAAACTTCTAGCTCACGAATTAGTTATCTCCGAGCTAAAAGACATTCATAAGTTACATCAAATGAATGAGTCAGCCTAACGGACAATAAGATATTTTGATACATATCATTTTAATATTTAATTTTACCTATTCCAATTCCTTCAAGATGCTTGAAATCAAATACCATTCACAATTCCATCAAGGTGCTTAAAGTCAAATACCAGTCACAATTTCTTCAAGGTGCATAAGATCACATATCAGCTTAGATTAGTTAGGTTTGCATTTCCAACGCTACATTGACTGGAGCCCCCAGGGGATACAGTTATTTTTTCTTTGGGTTATTTTTCAGTTAGGTTATTTATAGATCTCCGTGACGTCTTCTTTCATAGCCACTTTTCTACTTTCCGTTGACACGCCTTATTGGCTGCCTCTTCCTCCTTAACTTGCGCCTTATTGGCTGCCTCTTCCTCCTTAACTTGCGCCTTATTGGCTGCCTCTTCCTCCTTAACTTGCGCCTTATTGGCTGCCTCTTCCTTCTTAACTTGCTGTTTCTAAGCTGTTCCTAAGCGGCTGCCTCTTCCCTGTGTGGAAACCTACCATGTGCATAGATTCCCTGTTTACCACAACCCAAATCAACTCTCTCTTGAGATTGTGTTCGTTGTGGTTAGGGAATTCTAAGTAATAAAATATTTTTAATTGGACAAATTTTTAAT
The DNA here is from genome assembly GCA_014220935.1 of Platorchestia sp. MABIK. Taxonomy (NCBI): domain Eukaryota; kingdom Metazoa; phylum Arthropoda; class Malacostraca; order Amphipoda; family Talitridae; genus Platorchestia; species Platorchestia sp. MABIK. Next base: position 29,665 of record JACJUY010003338.1, read on the forward strand.
ATTCATTCGTCTCTTTTTGCTGATAGTTGTTTCATTTTGCTCCTAAGAGTCCTTAAATTGTCTCAGCAATTGATGACATTCTTTAATAGCACATGCTGTTTGAGTTAAAGATAACTATACAATCCAAGTAGATATGTGATTTTTTATAGAAGTCAATAAATGCATACAAATTATAAATTTGAAAACCTAATTGAATTTAAACGTAAACGCAATCGGTGAAAAAGCATCAATTTTACATTTAAATATTTATTTAAAGTCTAATTCCAAAAGTAATTGTAGAATTCAAATCAATTTCATATTTTAAAAATTTCTTTAAACTTAAATTTAAAAAGTTCTCGGCGAATGAATTCCAAATTTAAATTTTAGTTTGTTGCAGATCCTCAGCTATATGAGGGCTCGCCCCGAAGTGTCTGTTGTGTGCATTCACTTGCTGGTCCACTTTAACTGTTTACGCTCACGATTTTTTACTGATTCAGATTCAATTAGGATAGTGAAATTTTTAGTATGGGTCATGACGCATCCTACCGGAGAAGAGTCCCTCAATGTTAAATGGTGATCGAATTCCTTGAATTTCAATTCGAAGGCAACAAATTGTTACTCAATTGTTACTCAATGGTTACTCAATTGTTACTCAATTGTTACTCAATTGTTCCTCAATTGTTACTCAATTGTTACTCAATTGGTAACAAATTGTTCCTCAATTGTTACTCAATTGTTACTCAATTGGTAACAAATTGTTACTCAATTGTTACTCAATTGGTAACAAATTGTTACTGAAATTATTACCAATTTGGGGCTGTTAACTCAATATTTACCGATATTGATCATGTAACTCAATTTTTACAAATATTGATCAGGTAACTTAAACTAATATTCTAAAACTATACTTTGTATTGTAACAAGAAGTCATCTACTGTTTCAGGTGAATTTAACGTGCTGTAATGTTGGCTAGTTCGAGAATATTTCTCGTGTGAAAAAGTTTAAACGAATCTTGAAAATTCATTAAATATTTTCATGTCTTCCTCAAAAAAAAATAAGTAGGCGAAAGGCCTTTCGCTAATGGTTACTTATATACGATACACGAAAACCAGACTTTGAGACCTCGTAAGAGTTAGTTAAGCTACTTCTGTTTTTGAGAATGATATTTTGTTGCTGATATTCTTGAAGGAACTCAAGCATGAATAACTTCACCTTCATTCGTTCACAGTTTTTTGTGAAAAATGCTGCTGGGGAATTTTATCATTTCATTATGCTTAAATATTTTAACACTGTTCGAATCATCCTGTTGCTTTGTAGCTTTCTGGCGACTGAAAAATAAAGTTTTTCCTTAGGCAGTTAATTGGATACAAGTTTTCCGTCCTACAAGGGTGTGTTCTGAAAGAGATAGCGGTTTCTTCTGATATTTTTAAAGTTTCTTCTTGTCTCTCTCCATTAACTGCTCCGAGTCTCGTTCAGAATTAAAGCTAAGTTCTTAACATTGTTTGTGCAAGTCCAGCAAAATAAAACCGCTGCGGGACGTATTTAAAGTTGATAGCTCTTTATTTTTTCGGTTTTTGGTTTGAAATTATAAGAAAGATTTTTCTCCTAAGGCGTCAAGATGAACTAATTTTTTATCACTTTGACTGCGTCGTTAACCATATTTGGTCACTAAGGGAGTTGTCATTTTAATACTAATTCAACCATTACTCACAAACTCAATTTTTAAAAATACTCAAGCAAAACTAAATGAAAACACGATCCAGTTAGTATGTGGTATTTTCAACATAGCTTACTACTTTCGATTTCAAATTTTGTTTGAACATTATGCTTCAGTTTTACCTGCCGCAGTCAAAGTGTTAGCACTTAATAACCCCCTGATATTATACGGAAGTAATTTTGATCCACAGTAATTATGCACCTCATTTCTTTCCGTTAACTTCTCCGAGTGTCTCGTTCAAAATTAAAGCTAGAGTTCCCAACGCAGTTTGGGCGAACGAGACCACGGCAACAGAGCCATCAGAAAGGCTTTTTCATCTTCCGTTAAGTCGAAAGGATTTTCTGTAGGCCAAATATCGACGCTACATAAAAACCGTAATAGTTCTTGATGACAACAAGAAAAAGTTAAGCTTCGCAGCTGTACTTTCTTGCCTGGTTCTGAGCCCACAAGACTTATAAGCTTAAGGGCATTAAATTATCCAATCGCGTTGTTGGCTTAGTTATCATCTGGAGGATTTATACTTCAGCAACAATAGCCTTTGATGCCAGCGTACATTTGCAGCAGTGGAGATGTGCGGATGTGTAACCGTTCTTCACTAGTGACTAAACCTGGACGGAAATTCTCCTCCTTCGCAAGCATTTTTCATTCATCTTCTAGAAAACTGTATTGAATATATCGGCCAGATGTGATAATTTCGTATTGCATCATTTTTCATACAATCTTCTCAGAAGATTGCATAATGAACAATGATTGATTACAATCTTTTTAGAAGACTCTAATTAATCTTCATTTCAATCTTTTAGAAGCTTGTGTAGTAACTTTCTGTCACGGTCTCTACACCGCTAATTTTAAGCACTTTTCCTATTAAGAGCTTTCACTCAAGCGTTTACACGGTTATGGAGCTTAACTAATCAGTGCCTTTTTTATAACAACAATTTTTACACGTATTGTGATTTCAAGAGATCGAAAAAAAATGATATTATCGTTTGTCAATGAATGCATCCTGTCGTATTGAAGATTTAAGGTATTAAACATGTAAATGATAACCGATAAAACATCTAAATGCAACTATCGCAACCAATAAGTAATCTTCGTAAGCAATTTTGTTCCGCGCTGATAAAAATTTTCTGAGCAACTTTTTGCTGATTCTTGAGCAAATACACCCCAGTTTCAAAGAGCTTAGTTAAATTATTGTTTTCCACCACGAGACTGATCGGCTCTCGAGCCATGAGGAAACCAAATAACTTTTTCCAAAAATTTTTTTTTCCAAATACGGCTTATTGAATGCAAATTTTGACTTAAAATTGCACGGTAAATCCTAGTTTGGAAACAGGGCGCATTTCCTTTGGGCAAAATTATTAGACCTTCTATCCGGTCGTCCTTGATGAAAAATTCATCATGGAGAACTCATTTTAGAAATATTGTCTTCATTGAACGGGTTCCGTTCATCAATAAATGGCCTTGTGCGGTGTGCTTCTATCAGGTTAACTGCAAGTTCAATACAGGCATCATTCAACGAAACGACCGACTCTCGTGCCGTGGCGAACAAAAACAAATAATTGACAAATGCTGGTGAACGAACTGATTTTTCGACATCGATGATGATCGAAAACCTGTCGGAGAAAATGAATAATTAGTGTGTACGGACGGTATTGAACTCATTACATGCTCTTGTTCAAGAGGGAAAATTTATTTTTAGCGAAGAAGTTTCACAATTTAAAAAGCTAACGCATATGTTTCCTAGCGCATATCAAAAAATACGCTTGGTATTCCTTCACTTGTCGGTAAATTCAGACATGGGAAACTGGATTACAATGCAAGCGCTTCGAAGTGAGCTCATTAACTCGAACTTCTGAATGTTTTTGTTCACTCCTTCATTTCAACAACACAAACCTTTACAGCAACGACTTTTTATGGAGGGAGACCGCTCAAAACAAGAAGTTCGCTACGTAACCCTCGCCGTGCGATCACTCGCTTCCGTCATTCTTCACTAGGAGTTTACCATGGATTTCGATTTCTGAGCTATCTTTACCATAATTTAAGTAACTTAAAATCAAACTCTAATATAACAATTTGTGTAAAATGGCATTCATCAATCTATAACACAACAATATCTACGAAGTAAACTCTTGGTGACCACCGGAGGAACGAACTGCAATCGTCGAGAATGTTGGCTCGTCTTCTCGCCGATGCAAGCATCTTGGGAGATGCGGAAGTTGTGTTTGAACAGTGTTTATCTGATTAGCGTTTGCTGCCAATAAACCGGGAGCCAATGAACCGATGCATTAAGGGCCAATCATGCATACTTCCTCACCAGGTATGCAATGACATTTCCTGTTTGCGCATGATTTTGAAGCTGTCCTTTACGGTTTTTCATGATAAAAATGTCATTTGAATTACCAGTGATTTGGTATTACGAGATAAACTGATGTTTTTCAGGAGTTGTCGATCTGCAGTTGACGCTTAAAGGTTGGGAGTTACATTACAGAAAAACCACGATTTATTAGAAAATATAGTTTTCCTCAAGCTCAACAAAATAGTTCTTTATTAGAAATATGTGCAAATATATTATAAATGTAAATGACAGCTGAGTTGACAATTTCGTAGCCGGCGACAATACTTTTATTCAATTTTTCGTGTGTGAAGATCTGTTTTGTGAAGTTTTAAATAATAATTTGTATGATGGCGAACATGGAATTCCTGATTAAATCAATAGTTAGCCTGTGTTCACGTCAGTTATTCTTCTCTATTTCAACCGTTGCCATGGAAAAATTCGTTTCAGCCGCGATTAAGAATAATGAAAGATCCTTCGTTAAGTAACCTTATTTTCGCCATCCAAAAAACTTTTTCTGTCTTTGCAAAGTAAAAAAAATAATAATCTATACTAAAAACAAAAGAACTCAACATCTCACTGAACATAAGCAACATTTCAAGGAGAACACTTATTACTACCACCTTGTTTATTTTCTAATCATATTTATAATTATTTTCTGCCAAAGAACATGAAATTCGAGCTACGTACATTCCGGATCAAAATTCTTCAGCCCTGTTCTTTTTTCACCGAATAATTCTTTTCCCTCTCAAGATGCAGAAAAGATAACGTTCGACCTATTTACATAACATATACTGACTTTCTTCTTACCTCTTTTCCTTTTCTCCATCATGGAATATTTATTATTTTCCCTCTCGAGCAGCGTAGAAGATAAAATTCGACCTACGTACACAAAGAATGCTCACTTTCTTCCTAAAACCTTTTTTTCACCGTTTAGTTATTTTCCCTCTCGAGCTGCAGAAAAGATAACATTCGACCTACGTACATAACGGGCGCTTACTACTCGTATCTTCCTTACTCCGTTTTTCCACCGTAAATTGTTTTTAAATTCCTACTTCACCTCTCGAGCTACAGAGAAGATAACATACGACCTACAGTACGTACACAACGGATACCCACTTTCTTCTCACCTCGATTCCTTCCCTCATCATCGAATGATTATTTTCCTACTTGAGCTGTGTAGAATGTAACATTTGACCTACGTACAAAACGGATACTCACTTCATTTTTACCTCTTTCATTTATCCCATATTTTACCTTATTATTATTTTCCTTCTCGAGCTACAGAGAAGATAACACACGACCTACAGTACGAACACAACGGATACAACGGATCCTGACTTCATTCTTTCCTCTTTTACTTGTCCCATTTTTTCACCTTAGAATTATTTCCTCACTTGAGCAGCGGAGAAAAGGTAACATTCGACCTATATATACAACGGAGACACACTTTCTTCTCACCTCTATTCCATTTTCTTTTCCTTTCGACCACGACGGAAACGACGCCCCCTGTGGCGCGGTCGGTCCTGGCAATACTGCAGCACTCGGAGCTCCCAGCACAGAGATGTGTGCCCTTTTTCTAACTACCTTCGATTTCCAATAACCAGTAATTTGTTATCATGCTGAAGAGAGTCTGATGAATTTCAGTGCCCCCTCGAGTATGCAAAAACTTCGTTTTACTTCCTATGGATTCGCGGGGCAAATGTCGGTTGGGAGTGGGACTTGAGTACAAATATGATGTGGAATGTGTCGTCCATCGAACGAAATACATTACGGGTGTTATTAAGAGTACGAACATGAATGTTGCATCAAAAAGTATTTCTTATGTCCAGTAAGATGATTGGTAATTTGAAACAGATCAATATAATTTTTATCACTACTGTGCAAAATAGGTAACAACAATTGAACGAAGCATGAAAAAAGCGATGTATATATATATGTTACTCGCGATTTTTATGTTCAATATGTTAATAATGACTGTGTAATGTTCACTCCTTGTTGACTATTTTCTCATCAGAAACAAGGCTAATCGCAACAAAAATATTTCAGTGAATTCGCTCTTTATTTTCCTTCTCATTTAATGGTCTGTAATTACGAGGAGGATTTTTGACTGTTGCATTGGTTGCCTGATGCGCTAAGAATTTATAGTTTAACCCTTAATATTTCCCCGAAATTTCATGGATATTATTTCCCCGAAATTTCATGGATATTATTTCCCCGAAATTTCGTAGACATAATTCTGATTCGCTTGACAGAGAAAATTAACTGATTGCCACTACGATTTTTTTACAACCGACGTATTTTACTGATAGATAAATCACATTGAGTACGAATATTGCGATTGTTGATTGCACTGGAATGAAATACTTGAAGGGGATTAAGGCTATATTTTGTTTAAAGGTTGTTAAGCTTTTGATTTCAAGGCCCGTTTCTTGCGCTTATAACTCTTTTTTCCTTTCAAATTGTGAGGAAGTCTTCGTGGTTTCTTAACATAACCTAGTGCAACGATTTTAAAATAGAGAGATTATTGAGTGCCAAATATACCACTGAAGGACACGAGTCCGTGAGATGTCCAAGTGATTTTCAACCATTGTTTCTACGGGAATTAACGCTCCCAGGGGCAGATGTGAAATCCGAGCTGATTATCAGAGAAGCTTTTTTTACTGAAATAGCGTAGGTTTTTTAGTTACGGACCATTTTTTTCTGTGCAATCCTTTTTTCAACACCCAATAATTTTTCATCTACTTTCATCTTGTTTGAAAAGCTTCTTTCAATCTTGCTGTTTCTGTGCGTGTGGTGTGAGAACACAACTTGTTCGTAGATTCCTTGTTCCCTAAATTCCCTGGTAAATGGTGCTTTCGTCTCTTTAAGACAACCTTGTTGTGGAAGGTAGCTTGAACTGACCAATAATTTGATTTCTAGAGCACATTAGGGCGTAAATTAGAGTCATTCACCTGGAAATCAAGACAGTATCGCTCCCGGATCGTTTAGACGTTCATCATGGCAAGCATTTTGTAGAGAATGGTGTACGCTACACAGCTAACGTGTAGTTTACACTGTTACAAGAAGCATTATGTACTCTGTCGTACGTCTTATTAGGATGCAAATGTGCAACACTGAAAAGAATTTTGGAAGTTTCTTTCAAGAAATCGAGAGTTGTTCGTTTCAAAATTTTTGATTAAACTAAAATTTGATTTTAGAAAAGTGGAGAAATTTTTAAAATCGCGTGAAACTAAACACCGATGTAAAATTCTTCAACTGATGAGAATTGAATACCTTCAACAACACCTAATAATAATACCTTTAGCTCATAGAATGTTCCCCTGAAGGAGTTGTATCACTTGCGCCTTTTTGTGTTCTGAAGACAAACGCACTCGAAAAAAAATGCACTGAGGGCGTGGATTTCCGCAAAGTTCTAAATTAGGCTTGGCAGTCTAGACCAAAAAGAGTAGGTCACCGAAAAGTTCTTCCTGAGCGCCATTTTTTGCGCTCAACGCTGGCGGCAGAGACAGCAAAGTTGTCTCGCAAAATATTAGAGAGCGTGGGGATCAGCCAAGGATCTGCCAAGTAAAAATGGGTGAGAGTGCGTTACTGAGCTTCCCTACGTGTCCAGTGGCAATTCATTTTGTTAATCATATATTTCATTATCCAAAACAAACTACTGCAGTATTTTCATTTCAGTGCGACTCATTTCGTCATTCTATTATTTGCGCAGTTTTTAATGATGTATTCGCGTAAACAATTCCTTTACTGCTTGTTTTACACCTACACCGGCTGTTGGAGACCTTATTTATGCACCGGATGTTGTAGGAGACCTTATTCATACGCCAGCTGTTGGAGACCATATTCATACGCCAGCTGTTGGAGGAGACCTTATTCATACACCGGCTGTTGGAGACCTTATTCATATGCCAGCTGTTGGAGGAGACCTTATTCACACACCGGCTGTTGGAGACTTTATTCATACGCCAACTGTTGGAGGAGACCTTATTCATACGCCAGCTGTTGGAGGAGACCTTATTCATACGCCGGCTGTTGGAGGAGACCTTATTCATACGCCAGTTTCACATGACCAAATGGTTTGGTCTTAATATAGTTTAGAGTAAAAAAAATGAATGGGTAGAGAAAGCTATATGAAGAACGTTTAAAATAGAAACTGATATCTGATAGGAACTATTTGTGCCTGCCGCTGCAATGGGGTTAAACTTGTTGTGCCATTTTCGCATCGAGATCTTGAGGAAATTGCAAATAATAATGCCTTTACATGAGCATTGGTGTAAGCGTGATTTAACCAGAATTTCCTAAACTTATTCACAGATGTGGAACCAAAACAGTTGCTCAAGAAATGTTACGCAAAACTTCTGCTGTGCATGGTGACACTGCCAGCAAACTTCAAGTTTGTCGTGAGGTTTGTATTCAGATCTTGTGGTTTTTGTTCAAGTCTTGCGATTTTTGGTAAGTCATGCGGTTTGCGGTTAAATACTGCGGTTTCTGTTCAAGTCTTGCGGTTTGTGGTCAAGTCTTGCGGTTTTCACTCAAGAAAATGTGATCTACACCGTAAATGAGATTTCTATTTATGTAGTTCTAGCTTCATTTCATGGGTATGAAAATTAAGATCGGATGTGATTTAACTTTTCGGGCTTATGCTCGATATTGAGAAAATTTTGGTAAATTATGGAAAAATAAGGACCTGTTAGTCCGCTATCAAATCGATCTTGTTGTGAAACTAGGGTTATTGGTATTGCACAGCTGCGTATAATGGATACACGATATTTTAGTGGAATAAAAGCATTGGATTTTTTCCCTTGTCATCGAAATAGAAATATGAATTCTGAACTCATTTTAGAAACGCAGATATTTTCTGGGTGTCGATATTCACACGGAGTAAAACTTTGCGGAATACTGCATTGGCTTTTGGATAGAATGCTTTGACATCATTACTGCGTTGGAGAACTATATTCGCGAATCTATCTTCGTTGTGGATGGTTTGTGGAACACTATTCCTCTCAATTCCCACCCTCTTTTAATATTACAATGAATGAAATCTTTCCAATGTCTCGGTTTTTTTCTAATTTGCGATGACATATCGGTTTAATTCATTACTCGAACAGGCTATCTTTCCGTTCATTCCTGTCACTATTACGATTCTGACACTCTGGAATAAAATCGGTCAGTTAAGTCTGCATTTAAAAGTATCTTGCTACTGAAAATCAAAATGGATTTCTTGAAAAAATCAGGGGGACTATGTGAAGGCCCGAGCTAAAGGTTGGGTAGGCATTCTTTTTGTGAAAATAGAACAGGTTTTTGTTTTCCAACGGACCACTTTTTTTTGGTTCACGGCTGTCCTGTTATTCAGCACCTACTACTATCTTCTTCAACTTTTTCTTGTTTCATGATCTTCTTAATTTCTTAGCTTACTGCACCTTGTGCATAGATTCCGCGTACCCTCAACTCCATACTAAATGGTGCCTTCATCCTTCCTTTTTGTGGAACATCTATGTCGTGGTAAAGGGAGGCTAAAACTTTCTAATAGAATAATAATAATAATAATAATAATAATGATTTTTGAAAAATTTGACGCAACCAATTTCAAGATGCAGATAATGTAAAAGCATAAGGAATAGCAGTGAGAATTTAATGGTAAGATTATTCGAAACAAGTACGATGAATGCAATTGAAATAATAGACAATGTAGCACTCTAAAGCATGTTGGCCCATGGCCAACCATAGTTGGCCTTATGAGAATATTCATGAATCGTGGAAACCCTAATTTTTTACACCAAATGCCAATTAATAGAGCACTCTAGTCTTCCAACTTATTTACATGCAATTGTGTTTTCGAGGATTTAATTGTTTCATTTATGAATTGTTTTCCTGTGCAACTTTTCTTATTTGTTCAGTTACCTTACTTTCTCTTGGATGCCGACTTCCCATCCATTATTTTTTTAGAGTATAATTTTTATTAAACGTTAACTTCATTCTCAACTTTCACCAACAATTTCCAGTACTTCTCCTCGCCTTCCTTCTCCTTCGCATCAAGGAAATCATTACTCAAGTAGCATCACTCCAAACATTAAACCTTTTCTCATGGCTGTGACTCAAACGCCAATCCAGCCTTCTCTTTGGCCTGCCTGATTCTTTTTACTTTTGGTCTGTCTAGCTCATCGCAATTAAAGTCAGTCTTGAAACAAGAATTTGATGCAAATTGGCGGCTCAATTTCTGAAGGGTCCTGCAGAGCAAAGTGCCAGTGACTTTTAGAGTTCCCAAAGGACCTTGTTTGTGATGTACGGAGTTCAAGAAACTGGGCGTCATTTTACTGCGCTGTCGTGAACTCCATTAAACAAATCCGTGTTTTTCCATGTTGCGCATTCAAATGCTGCTAGAGTGAGCTGAGCGATTCCTTGGAGTCTTCCCTAAAAACGTCTATCGTTAGACCGGAGCTCTGAATGCGGGCTTTGCCGTCCCCATTTCTCTACGTGAATTGAGCCTTGAAATGAGCGTGTACGAGTTTAATTCTAACGTGTCTTTGCATCTAACGAGTCTGCGTTGTGTTCGTGGAAAAAAGTTAACGGGTCATTCAATGATAGGGCTAAGACTGTAAGTTCTGTTCTGTTTCTCTCAGAGTTCAAAATTGAATTCATTTTGTGCGTACATGGCAATAGTTATGCTAAAGAGAATGCAGTTGTAGGGGTTACAGGTCTGGATGAATGGAGAATGTCAGTGGGCACGCGAATATATACTTTCAGTTAACGAAAATTTTGAGCGACAGAGAACAATTATCCAGGTAAGAGGTTAACTTTAGAGATATGCCACGTAAAATAATTCACAATTTTACTTTTTAATTTCTCAGATATCAAACCAACAATAAAATTTTTAATACGGAAAAGATTGAAACAGTTATGTATTGTGGTATTAAGATATTCCTAATGAACAAACTTTGAAATATTGCACACAAAGGGCTCGCATCATGAGTTTTGATTGAAATTGACTGAAATTTTCACTGTATCCGTAGATTATTCAAGTTGGGTTTTGATGTTCCAGTTGTTCTTTTTTCATATGTTTGTACGATATCCACTGAAAATTATCCGAGAGGCAGAATACATTCGAGAGCATTTGTGAGAGATTTTTGTAATTATCCGAACGAAAATGTAAATTCAGCCGTAGTGTATAGTTTAGACGGCATAAACATTCCATGAAGTGCTCAGAAACTTGAATGACTACCAGTGTCAAAAGAGATGGTCGGGCACAATATCATAACTAAGGCCTCTCGTGTGTATTGAAGACGCAAAGAATAAGATTTCGTACCACAAAATGATGCAACGACTAATGAAGTATTGCTCTTGAAGTTTAAAACTTTGAATTGTGCATTTCAGTTTCCATAAACAAAAGCTTATGTCGCAACTATCAGCTGACCGAAGTACTTCCAGAATGGTATGCTGTATGTAGAACTGAAATGCCTAATAGATTTTGCCATGTTGCAATAAGAAATGCAAGAGTAAGAGTATCACAGAATGTTTTGAATAATTTATTTTTAAATAATTTAAAGTATCATTAGGCACTGTGTTATGTATCTCTTATGTTACAAACCGTAGAGGCTCGTGGACTATATGAAAATTTGTATATTGAAAATAAGTATCGTGCAATTTCACTCAGAATAAGGTGAGTGCAACAACGTCAGAAGCATTTCTTTGGCTTCCAGAGGATCTCTTAGTACAATAACATTAAGCTTATATGTAAGTAACAAGAAAAATTATGCATAAGAATGTAGCCAAATGCGAGAGGAAGTTCTTTAGTTTTTAGTCAATTCATTGCATATATTTTTTAACATTATTTACCCTCAACTCTAAAGCCATGTCTAAGTTTTGAAAAGTATTTCAACTATAGTTTTTAACTTTTAAAATTGGGAACTTCGCTTCAATTACAGAGGAAAAAAGAAAGTTAGTTCATGGAACTTTGTTCATTTTCAATTGAATGTAATGCATTCAAATTGGCAAAACATTTTTGCGTTGAAGAGCAATTACGTTTCCTCAGGTTATTTAGAAAATGCAATCAGGTAGTAAGTAAAGGTCAAAGAATATTTTGAGCTTGTAGTTACTACGGGAGTAAAAATTTGTCACATATTTCAATATTTTGAAGTTCTTTGATACCTTATAATATCACAGCGGCGAACTCAACGTTGTGGTCACAGAGAATAAAGTAAATAACAATCTCGTGACGTGCCTACAATTCTATGAAATCAAGCCAGGGAAGAATGATTTGATAAAATTTAGGCTCAACGTTTTAGGCTATTAAACAACATAAAATTATTTACTCTGTCCTTAAAAATTAAATTTGTACTCTGTCGCAGTAAATTTAATCGCTGTGTATTGAACTAGGGAGATCACCCCCCAATATGTACAGGGAGTGTAAAATATACTCGTCTTCTGACTAGCAATTAAACGTGTTTTTGTTTCAGGCATAACTGAGTATTCTAAAAATTATTTAACGAAATCAACAATTATTCATACGTGCGATCTGTAGAAATGCTGTGAACTTCCGAGTTCACTTTCTCACCATTTTATGTTAAACAATTTACGACGTGACTGAACAAGCGCCCTAACACTCGGCCTTTCTTTAACATGGTATAAACAGAGCACGTAAAGCGTAAGCTGTTGGTGTCATGACCAGATTTGAACAGAGCCCACAACTAAGCCATCCTATTTATTCTCCTTAAAAATATAAATGCGGTCGTAATTAAATCTTAGATCCTCTGTGCCCCAGAATGACCTGAGAGCTTAAGGTAGAGCTCTAATGTTGGAGGGAGACAAGTTGGGCTTAATATCGTGTTTTGGGACTTGATGTTATCTGTTTTGGCTCCTGTAAAGCCCAGCTTTATAAGCAATTAATGTTCTCTGGTACATGATGCCGCCTGAGCTTCAACCACAATCCGGCTGTAAGTTTTAGTTTTCGCTGAGTGATTAGAGATTTGCTGGCCTTTCTTACATCAAATGTTTTTTTTAAACAAAATTAGTTTTTAACTCATAAGGACTACGCGGTTCTTTTTCGAAAATAGCCTCAATATAACGTTTTTCTTGTTAAATTTGTTCTCTAATGTGTTCTTTGGAGTTCACTGCCCAGTGGCAGCGCCTTCCTCGTCCTGATGTCGGTGACTACATGATGTCAGGGCCGGTATAATTATTGTGGTGGTAACTACGGCAATGAGAGAGCTAGAATGCTGACGTGAAAGTTCCGAAATGTAATTTGAAAATATTTCAAGCAAACCTGTAGAGTTGCTACGTGCTGGTAACTGCCAAATTTCCTCTTAGAAGAATGTAAATTATAGAACTTGGGCTACAGATCAGCTGATCCTTATTCCGGCCAGTGTTTACAGTCTGGATTTTATGCGAATAAAACCGCTCTTCATTATGTAATTTTAAATTCCTCGGTATGTGGCTAACTGGTAGCGTTGTCACTTGCTGGCAAATGGAAAATTTTATCTGACAAAGGGCTATATATAGAAATTTGGTCTATAAATCAGTCGATCAGGGAATCTTGGTTCCTGTTAGATCCATACCATAAAAAAATTTTGTAGAGTTTATTTGTGTTAATTATGCTAGTGACACACGTTCTGTTTTAAATTATAATATTTGAATATAGGTTATTCTGCCGATTTAATTATTTTTGAAAAGGTTTTGCGTTTCATCATGTTACGATAATGATACTTCAAATAAGCAAGATTGATTTATAATGTTATTACTTTTGGCTCTACCTAGGCGGTTTTCTTTCTTCTGGAAAACGTTACGCGGCTTCTCGCATTTTAATAATAATCCTTTATGCAAGTAAACTAGATTAGGGAAATTATATCTATTGATTGTATTTACGCGGACTTAGTTGCTTTTAGAAATATTTGCGATTTACCAAGTCAAAATGATGAGCAGGCATATTCTTAATTTAGCGTTGCGGTCGTGAAGTATTTCTGCTGCGTGCATGGCTATCTTTTGAGCATCATTCGCAATCCTGACGACGGCAGTTTTATTCTTCTAAATAAATTCTGAGACTCGTTCGTTAAAATTCATCCATTTTCCAAGAATTAACTTGTGAGAGACGTTCAACATGACGACCATATGCTCTCCCTGACACAACATGACGACCACGTGCTCTCTCTGACACAACATGACGACCATGTGCTCACCCTGACACAACATGACGACCACGTGCTCTCTCTGACACAACATGACGACCATGTGCTCTCCCTGACACAACATGACGACCATGTGCTCTCCCTGACACAACATGACGACCATGTGCTCTCCCTGACACAACATGACGACCACGTGCTCTCTCTGACACAACATGACGACCATGTGCTCACCCTGACACAACATGACGACCATGTGCTCTGCCTGACACAACATGACGACCATGTGCTAGCCGTGAGACTTCAGTCTGTGACTGCGGTCGGTGAGACTGACTAAGTAGGATGATCTTTTTCTTCACTTTGTGTTTTTCTTTTTTCTTTGTGTGTTCTTCTTTTGTGTATGCCTTTTTTCTTCATGTTTTCTTCCCTTTGTATTTTTCATATTCCCTTGGCTGCACAAAAGTTTTCTCTGAGTCGCATCACTGTGTTGAGCTCTCGCTGTCGCGTCAACGAGACAATATGGTTCCTGGATGGAGTCATAAGTAGGACTTATTTCTAGAGTTTTCTGGGAACTCGCTGCCGAACTGAGGTTTGTAATACGAAAATACTTTGATGTGATGATAGAATTTCAGGATTATTGAAGCGTATGGTGATTTATTGGTGAGTTTATTAATATAGTTTGTCCTATGAAAGAGTGTTTGAACAATTCATGTTAGAATTTTAATCCAGTACCTTCACAGAATCACTTAAAGATTACGTAACATTGTTGCTATTAATTTTTCACTCTAACAATTACTATTTAAATATACGAGGCACATAAATGCTAAAAGGCACAGCGTTTAATATTATTACACTTGCTATTTTACACCGTTATTTTTAAACTTTTTAATTCTTACTTAATAAGTTGTAGATAAATACGTCACAATAGTCTAAAAATTTCTTCTTGCTCTTCATTTTACTCTCAAATTTCATTTCATTTTATCCTGATTTTACTCTCAAATTTCATTTCATTTTGCTCAGATTTTACTCTCAAATTTCATTTTCAGTTTCCTCAGATTTTACTCTGAAGTAAAGAGTGCTCTCACAAATTGGCGTGACATGCAAGCGTGTTTGTAAAGCTTCAGAGTGAGTCAGGTGCAAAAACTACCAGAACGTGATTTCTGTCACGTTCGTTCAAGGTTATGAGTTACATCATATTCAAAACTTAAAAAACGAAAATAATTCCGACAAAATTTATCATCTTTCCTTCGTTTTACTTCGTTTACGTACTTTACTTTGATTTTAAGTTTCTGATAAGGTTGCTATCAAAGCAAACCACTGACGTGTTCAGATATATTGCATCATATTAAGATCTCCAGATTCACCAATGTTTTAAACGTTCATGCCCCAGTACCGACTCACGGCATAAAATCATCACTTCATCAATCAACTAGACGTCATCATACGATTACATTTATTTTTATTTCACCGTAAAGCGAGGTGTACGGACTTTGGCGGATTTTAGATGGAAATGTTCATGTCAGATCACTAACTCTTTTAAATTAGACGTCATCAAATGATTTAATCGATTTTTATTTGACGTACGATTATGTGTGCTGACTTTGGCGAATAGTAGGTATCAGTAAATTTTTCTTCAAATAGGACTGAGAACGTTGCAACTTCCTGCATTTTGACCTGATCCTGTCTTGACTTGCTGTCTTGCCTGATTTAAACATTAGTAAATCTTTCTATGGTTGAATATTAGTGTTAGTAATATTGTTAGTCCTTCTAATTAGAATTTCAATGTTAGTAAATCTTTCCTCGAGAAAGGCATAGGAACCTGCAGATTTTCGCATTTCAACCGGGGGTCTTGCCTAATTTAAATATTGATACTTTTTCTACTAGTAAATATTAGAGTTGATAATTAGTTTTTAAATATTGAGAAATTTTCCCCCAATTAAGGCTCTGGAATTTGTACTTTTTGGCATTTTGACCGTGGGTCTCGCCAGATTTAATGCCCTGCACGCACGCATCTCTCCGTGTTTCATTGTCAACTTGTCCCGATTTAGGCCCAAGCTCTGGTGAATCTTCTGGGATTTGAATGTAAGTCTTACTTGATTCAAGAGCTTGACTTTGGCAGATCCAATCTTTATTCAAGTGCTCTGCCGTTACAGAACGACACAGATGCACTACACTGCACCAGGCCGAGGATTTACTCTCATCATCTACGTGCAAGCACGCATGCAAAGAAGTAAAACACGGGTCTGATTGTGCGCATTAATAGGAGCATTGTGAAATGCGAAGAAAGTATTCCTTTTCGAAGAAGTAGTTTCCTGAGTATGAAATGATGCTTCTGTGGTGTGATTGAATGTGATACAACACGAAATAAGCGAAAAATTATATTGATTTCGATCGAATTTCCAAAAACGCTGAACCGATCATCGGTCTGGAATAGCGCATAAATGATTAAACAATGATAATTTGTTTCATGTCTGAGCTAGACTTCCACTGAATCACTTCGCACGCTCGCAGTATGTGTGTTTGTGTTTTTGTCTGTATGTATGTATGTATGTATGTTCCTACGAACACCGCCACCATTTCATGATAACTCTCGTAATGATGAAACTCCAGGTGTATCACGAATATATATGTGGCGATTTAAGCCAATGGGTTCTTCCAATTGCCAGGAATAGTGCTCCCTCAAATTACAGGAAGCGTAAATACAAGTCTCTAATCACAGGGAGCAAAAATAAAGCTCCCTCATATCATGTGTAGCAAAAATAGGGCCCCTCCCAGGTCGCAAGGATCAGAAATGGGGCTCCCCCAAATCGCTGTAAACGAAAATAGGTCATCAAATCCCAGGGAGCAAAAATGGGGCTCCCCCGAGTTTCAGGGAGTGAAAATGGGGCTCCTATAAGTTTTAGGGAGCGAAAATGGGGCTCCTCCAAGTTTCAGGGAGTGAAAATGGGGCTCCTCCAAGTTTCATGGAGCGAAAATGAGGCTCCTATAAGTTTTAGGGAGCGAAAATGGGGTTCTCCCGAGTCACAGGTGAGTTCCGTCTTGAAAGAAATGAACTCTTACGCGACTGGAAATTGAAGCAAGGATGACGGAATCAATCTCCTAAATTGACTTTAACTGTGAGATTGAGAACGCTCTATTTGATCTCCATCTCTCCTAATACGAGCGGATGATCGCATCGAGACACGTGAAGTGCGTGCTGCCTGCTGCGACGATCACTAAACACATTTTTTGTTCTCCGAATCCAGGTGACTGAGGGCATGTGCATGCAGTTTGTGTATTTTTAAGCTCCTGTTGTGTGTTCTCTGAGCAATCAAAGAGAATAAATGGAAGAGTTGAGACGGTGTTGATTCAAAGCCATGAATATCGAGAGTCGCATGCCGTAATCTGTTGCACTTCTGCTGCTACTCGAGTAAACTTTGTGCTGTACAACGATCAGCAACACCTGTGATGAATCAAACAAATACTGTCTCAATTTCATAACAAATACTTTTTCAATTACATAACAAATACTGTCACAATAACATAACAAATACTGTCACAATTACATAACAAATACTGTCACAATCACGTAACAAATACTGTCGCAATTAAATAACAAATACTGTCACAATTACATAACAAATACTGTCACCTTACCTAACAAATACTGTCACATTTACACGCAAATATTACTCGTTAATGAACTCGGTAAGGATAGTGTTGCGATGATCTGGCTTTCATACAAACATGTCACAGTAATGTCCGTGCACTGATTTAATTAAGTCCTGAGGAAAGTATGCAACTCGAGTGACAAAGGACTACTAGATTTTTCTTGCGGAGCTGAGTTTTTTTGACGGACTAGAACGATGCTGAATCCAAGGGCGGAACGAAACGCTTGTTCATAAGTCATAGTCCTACAATTATTGATGTACCGGAGGTAACATGTACAGGATATTCATAGGTGTGCTTTCCGTTTGTTTACAGTTCTCACAACCATTATTATTGATATATAGGAGGTCACTAGTGCATTATCATTGATGTATAGGAGGTCACTAGTGCATTTTTATTGATGTATAGGAGGTCACTAGTGCATTATTACTGATGTATGGGAGGTCACTAGTGCATTATTATTGATGTATGGGAGGTCACTAGTGCATTATCATTGATGTATAGGAGGTCACTAGTGCATTTTTATTGATGTATAGGAGGTCACTAGTGCATTATTATTGATGTATGGGAGGTCACTAGTGCATTATTACTGATGTATATGTCACTAGTGCACTATGATTGATGTATAGGAAGTCACAAGGGCAGGATATAGATGTGTCTTCCATTAGTTTACAATTTTCCCAACCATTAAATTGCAATTCATACAGTGTTGTGTATTGAGAAGCCGAGCCGGCTAATTTGCACAAATCTTAAGGGTAAATTCAACTCAATCTATGAGGTCACGTAGGCAATCAAATGGCCAGATTTTAGCATCGAATACGAAGGATGAATACCTGAATATTTAGATTTTTCATGATCTGAGTGAATAGGTCAATTTTTTCACTCGCATGTTGTTGAATAATAATCTTTTTTCTAGAGCGAGGCAGTTTTTGTAAATTTTTTGTCGGTTTCAGAATGAAAGCTTGTTATTTCTTTAGACAAAAGATCCTTAATCCCAAGATTGGATAGAGTCACAAACACTTTTCAATGAAAGCACACGAGGAATTAAATAAAAAATGATGGCGCTACTTGTTTCACTTGTGTCCAATATTCAGCGTTCATGTATCTACTAACCTCGTGAATACAACGATGGTGAATTTGGGATGCTCTGACTTCGCTCTCATTCTTCTGTCACCATTCGGTGTCTGGCCAGCCCGTCCTATGACCCAAAAAGCTCAGTTACAGGAGTTGTGTATCACGTTCGATATGGGGCTCAGGTACAGCGTTCTAGGGCACTCATGCCCTTGCTGCTTGTTTGGCTAATTGAAAAGTTTTACTGTAACTCGTGAGATGTAATCAGAAGAGTTTCCAATCGCAAATGAACGAAAGCATTTTGAAGTTCCCCTCGCATTATTTGACCTCAATTTGCAGAACTGGACGCGAAGTCCATTTTTTTTGTGATCTTGTTTGCTACGCACAGTGTAGCGATATGGTTCGCTTAGGTATTTTTATTTTTAGTGAACTACTTGTTTGCAAAGCATGGTGTGGCGATATGGTTCGCTTCGGTATTTTCATTCTTTGTGAACTGGTTTGTTACGCTCAGTGTGGTGATATAGTTCGCTTAGGTATTTTCATTTTCAGTGAACTGCTTGTTTGCTACGCACAGTGTGGTGATATAGTTCGCTTAGGTATTTCCATTTTGTGAACTACTTGTTTGCTAAGCACAATGTAGCGACATGGTTCACTTAGGTGTGTTGATATTTTTACTCCTCAGTGATACCGAGCTCAAAACTGAAAGACAACTATTTCAAAAGGTTACAAAAGTTTTTATCATTTATTTTACGATTCCTAATGTGTTTCGGCATTCATTTTACGATTCTTAATGTGATTCGGCATTCATTTTACGATTCCTAATGTGATTCGGCATCCATTTTACGATTCCCAATGTGATTCGACATCCATTTTACGATTACTAATGTGTTTCGGCATTCATTTTACGATTCCTAATGTGTTTCGGCATTCATTTTACGATTCCTAATGTGTTTCGGCATCCATTTTACGATTCCTTATGTGATTCGGCATCCATTTTACGATTCCTTATGTGATTCGGCATCCATTTTACGATTCCTAATGTGATTCGGCATCCATTTTACGATTCCTTATGTGATTCGGCATCCATTTTACGATTCCTAATGTGATTCGGTATCCATTTTACGATTACAATTGGAGAGGAAGTCTCCCTGGAATCATCCTGGAAAATAATCAGCAGTTATCGAAAGAACCCAATGTTAATCTAAAGCTTTAATCTTACTGTACAGTTGTGATGAGATTTTTTACTTTATGCTTCAATATCATTTAGTGTTGCTGTTGAAGTTTATTTAGTATTGCTGAGGGGCTCATATAATACTGCTGGTGATTTAAATTGATGTTCAATTCCATTTAATGTTTTTGGAATCCATTTAATGTCTCTGTTGGAATCCATTTAATGTTTCTGTTGGAATCCATTTACTGTTTCTGTTGGAATCCATTTAATGTTTCAGCTGGAATCCATTTAATGTTTCTGTTGAAATCTATTTAATGTTTCAGCTGAAATCCATTTAATGTTTCTGTTGGAATCCATTTAATATTTCTGTTGGAATCCATTTGCTGTTTCTGTTGGAATCCATTTAATGTTTCTGTTGCAATCCATTTAATGTTTCTGTTGGAATCCATTTAATGTTTCAGCTGGAATCCATTTAATGTTTCTGTTGGAATCCATTTACTGTTTCTGTTGGAATCCATTTAATGTTTCAGCTGGAATCCATTTAATGTTTCTGTTGGAATCCATTTAATATTTCTGTTGGAATCCATTTAATGTTT
>JACJUY010003338.1:50308-79999 GCA_014220935.1 Platorchestia sp. MABIK
TGTTGATGTTTTAATCCATTTAATGTTTCTGTTGGAATCCATTTAATGTTTCTGTTGGAATCCATTTAATGTTTCAGCTGGAATCCATTTAATGTTTCTGTTGGAATCCATTTAAT
Source organism: Platorchestia sp. MABIK (assembly GCA_014220935.1). Classification (NCBI taxonomy): domain Eukaryota; kingdom Metazoa; phylum Arthropoda; class Malacostraca; order Amphipoda; family Talitridae; genus Platorchestia; species Platorchestia sp. MABIK. The sequence continues at coordinate 50,425 of JACJUY010003338.1, forward strand.
GTTTCTGTTGGAATCCATTTACTGTTTCTGTTGGAATCCATTTACTGTTTCTGTTGGAACTCATTTACTGTTTTTGTTGGAATCCATTTACTGTTTCTGTTGGAATCCATTTACTGTTTCTGTTGGAATCCATTTACTTTTTCTGTTGAAATCCATTGACTTTTTCTGTTGGAATCCATTTTATATTTCTGTTGGAGTATCTGGACGACATCTACAGCTCAGCTGTGATATAATTTTTTGGGTAATCATTCGCCGCTTATTTCATTAAAATATTCTTACATTGATTTTATAAACAACGTCAATGATGTCTTCATTGAATGTAGTATGACGCGGTTCGATCCGTTTTCTTCATTTGTTCCTTTTTTTATCATTTATTCCCCTTGTTTATCGTTTATTCCCCTTATATATCATTTTTTCCCTTTATATATCGTTTATTCCCCTTATTTTATCATTTATTCCCCTTACATTTCATTTGTTCCCCTTATTCATCATTTATTCCCCTTATTTATAATTTTTTCGCCAGATTTATCAGTCACTCGCCTTATTTTATTACCCATTATTAATTCCCTTTATTTACAAGTTTAATGTGAAGGAAGAGGGCAATCAAGAGCTGGAAAAACATGAAAGCTTTTTTTTAAGTGTCTTTCTCAGAGTGCCTGATTTTTAACAGCACCAGAGATGGTATTAAAAAAAATTTATTTCCATTACTGTGTGGTACATTACCATTTTCATAAAATTTAATGAAAATTATGACACTAATGTAGTTCATTATTTCAATTCACGTTATTTTTTTACAAAGTGATATGAACAACTAGTGAAAATCGACTTGTGGATTTAGCACAGAGCTCGATGGTGATTTCACCACGGCCTCGCTTTTACGGCGAGTTGAGTTGTCGTTGACTTTCGTTGCGTGGAAAATGGAATGAATTCAAGCAAATCAGAAAAGTTGAAAAGGCAAATATCCTTTGGTAGCTATAAATCTGCAAAAATATTCGGCAAGCTCTTTATTATGAACGTTTCTCTCTGAATTGATTAAGGAAATATTATTTATGCAGTGCTGCTGCCATAGAGTCCGTTCAAATCATTTTTTCTGAGTGAGTTATTTAGAGCGAAAGTCGCTCCCAAATACTTCACTTTGATCAGCATCTTATTTAAAGTTGGAAGAGCAAGTCTAATCCTTGCATTTTCCAGAAGGAGAACTTTCGTTACTGTTGAAATGCTCTCGACATTTTACTCTAGGAACCATTTTTACTGTCTCAAAGCCAAAAAAGTGTTCCTATTCTAGTATGAGAATGTACATTTTCACATGACAGTAAGTCATTAGGTTAGATTAAGACTGAAACGAGCTTCAGATGCAATTATGAAAATTCAGAGTACAGAACTTCATGGCATTCTAACGTTCAATTTTGAACTTAGTATTCTCAGCGTTATCTCTGTTTCCAGTAGTGCTGAAGCCCTTCTGATAAATTCATTACCAAATCGATCACTTTCGTTCAAATTAAAATGAATAAAGGAAACGTGCTTTGCATTTCCTGCTTAACATTTTCAGTTGCAGTTTTTGAGTCGACTGGGATGAATTTAATTCATTACTCATAAATATTTAAGAAATATTTCAACATAAAAAAAAATTCAACAAACAGTTATTAAAGAACGGCTTACTGTAGAAACAAAGATTTCAATGGAAAGTTTACATATAATGATAAATTGGAAATTGAAATAGGGCTTTTTCGTGCATTGTTTCAGACTGGTCGTTAGAGGTGAAAATATCTTTTGGTGTCAAAATGTTCAATTTCAACAATCCTATTCAATCGAGTATAATAATGATGCTGGAATCAGTGAACCTTGCTCTACGTTTTGTTGTTAAAATATTTACTGCGAACATATCTGTAGAAAGGGTTGACACAAATATTCTCAATAACACTGCCCTCTCGCATGCATGTGCAATCTATGATCTTTACCATCAACACAACACGTTCCCCGCATTTCCGCGGCTGTTAACGGTTCGTTTGGTCAGGCTGTAAGTAGCAGAATAGGGAAATCCATTTTCAAGCTTCAATAAATTTTCATTCTTCCTAACGAATTTTAAAAAATACATTTGTACGTTAGCATTTCATCTCGTATAGAAAGAATAATTAAAAAAAAATGTCGCAAAACAGATAAAATGTGGTGCATTTATTCCGGCACGTAAATGGGCGATCAACCTGTTGGTACACATGTGGCTCAGTACGCGGGAACGTGCTAATTATCACTGTGAGACATGTTTTTATTTAATTATTCAATTTAAATTATCACTGAGAGACATAAGAAATAACCTCTTAAATTACACTTCATTAATTTGTGTGTTGAATTCCTTGGTGGGAGACAGCTATTGTATTTATGAAAATTTCCTCTCGAGTTTTTATGCAAATTGGCACTCGCTAAATTTATTTTGTTTATTTTTTTGCCATTCTTCAACCATAAAAATTTTCTACCCAGTTAAGCTACGTGCTAGCATTGCGAATATATAAATGAATTTCATTAAATTTATGCGCATGCTAGTTGCGGCAAGGCTTGAACGCCGTTCGTCAGGGCGCAATTTTTTTTTTGTTGAAAATGTGCGGAAATCCTTTGAACACTTTATTAAGATCATGCAGGGACTTAGTGTTAATCTCAGAAAAAATTCAGTTTATAACAAAATTCTAGTTTCTTGAGTAGGTTCAGTATTTATCTCAGAAAAAAAACATTATGCCAAAAAAACTTTTATTCGCTCAGCATGAATTTTCACCATGAAACTAATCCAAACTCGGGATCCACGAGCCATTTTTTTTTCTCTGCTTGAAAATTTATGAAGTGGACGAAGACTTGTAAAAACGACAACAAAAAAACGCGTCAGCCCTTCATTTCTGAAAACATTTCATACTTTGCACTTTCTAATGACCCTTCACTACACCGAACTTTGCGCCTAAAAAAAAGGAAACACCTTCATTTCTTCAAGCATTCAACAAACCGCCAAGTCTCTCCGAAAACGAGAAGATCTCTCCACAAGGCCCGGTGCTCCATCAAAGTTTGGTCATTCAAGGGTTCAAAAGACCTGAGGAACTCCGTCTCTCCCGTTAGGCAAGCCTTCTCTCTTTGCTGGCACGTCAAGACATTCCCGTACGTCGAGACATTCTCGTGCGTCGAGACATTCTCGTATATCGAGACATTCTCGTGCGTCGAAACATTCTCGTACATCGAGACATTCTGGTACGTCGAGACATTCTCGTGCGTCGAAACATTCTCGTACATCGAGACATTCTCGTGCGTCGAGACATTCTCGTGCGTCGAGACATTCTCGTACGTCGAGACATGCTCGTGTGTCAAGACATTCTCGTGCGTCAAGACATTCTCGTGCGTCAAGACATTCTCGTGCGTCGAGACATTCTCGTGCGTCGAGACATTCTCGTACGTCGAGACATTCTCGTCCGTCGAGACATTCTCGTGCGTCGAGACATTCTCGTACGTCGAGACATTCTCGTGCGTCGAGACATTCTCGGGCGTCGAGACATTCTCGTGCGTCGAGACATTCACGTGCGTCGAGACATTCCCGTGCGTCGAGACATTCTCGTACGTCGAGACATAGACGTGCGTGTAACCACAACTGTCCCTCCAAAGTTCTAGTCCACGTCGCCGCGTACGAAAATGAAACTAAAAATTACCGCACGACAAATGCGAGTTTTCAGTTTTGGAACATAAACTTCGCTGCCGGCAGAAGTGTCTGCGTGGGGAGAAGACGACCTTGAAATAGGGCGTTTCATGATGAAGAAACTTCGGGGGACGAAACTTACTTGGACGAAAGTGAGGCTGTAGAAGAAAGTAATAAATTGCATTTTTTCGTTGCGTTGCTTAAATGCTACAACAATAATATTTAGCAGGCAGGACATGGCTTAATTTAAGTATTCATGTTAAAATGAAAAACAATGTTTTAATACTTCAATTTATTGTATTTCAGAGCACTGAAGATGGATTTTTTATAATCCGAAACGCTTGTTCTTTGTCATGATATTCTTGGCCACGATGGTTTTCCTTTTTATCCTAAAAGTGAGATTTCCCAGAAATCAATCTATTTCATTTAACCTCAACATATTCTGGTAATACCGTGAACAGCTTCACTACCCATGCATTGTATATTTTTTTATATATCGATACCGTATCACGGCCTCTGATGCATGATCACTGTACCCAATGCGCTCCTCAGCGGAGTTCACCCATTTTATTTGAGAAAATTTGAGCTCCCAGGAGGAAAATGTGAGGCCCTGAGCTAAAAGTTACGGGAAGGATGGGGGCCTTATTTTTGTCCTATTTGCCGCTGGCATAATACACGAAAGGATTTATTCATGAAGAAATGTAATCGCACATTAAACATACAACGTTCAATTATTGTTTCAAATTTGTTACCGAAAGAATTGTTCATTTTTTGTCTCTTAGTTACTGGAGATATCGATGCTGGCACATAAGGTACGTATTAGTCATACTATATGTGTCATGAGTACATTATTAAGAACCATACTGTATCTACAATGAGCATACTAGTAAATACCATACTGTGCCTGCTATAAGCATACTAGCAAGAACCATACTGTACCTGCTATAAGCATACTAGCAAGGACCATACTGTACCTGTATTAAGCATACGAAAGCATACTGGTAAAGACTTTACTGTACCTGCCATAAACATACTAGTAAGGACCATACTTTACCTGCTTTAAGCATACTGGTAATGAACAAGAGAGTTACATAACTTTCCAATGAACATCCTGCACTTACCATCAGCATACTATCGAGGTTCATACTTGCTCTTAACGAAGCCGAAATAACTCCACGTTCCGTAACGACTGAGCTCGACCAGCAATAACTCTTTTGCTTTCGGGATGTTTGTTCACATCGCTAGCGAAGACCTCGCTTTTCAAAAAATCTGCTCTATCTTCGGAAGGGGAAAAATGATTTTTTATCCGAAACAAAAACGCGTCAGAAGCACTCAAACTCATCACTCTCTTTTGAAACCTGCAGCAGCGAGCAGGCGGTCTTTGCCAAAATGCTGCGCTGCCCCGAAAATTTTTCCATAAACGGTAGGTCGCGGAAAAAATTCTATGGGCTTCCTGGTGCGCGAACCCAAATTTGCAGTGATTTCCACTCGCAGTTTGGCAAGGGAAATTTGATTCCGGGCAAGTTTTTGGCGTTCTGGCCAGTAAGTAAACTTTCGCGCGTGAGCAAAGCGTGTCAGAAATGCGCCAAGTTTTCCCTGTGGCGACAATATTACGTGGCTTGACCTTGCTGTTGTGCCGTACGAGTTGTGGTCACCAAAATACCGCAAGGAATGAGCTTGAAGTACGTTATCTTCAACAAACAGTCATGTGAAAATAGCTCGAAGTACGTTATCTTCAACAAACAGTCATGTGAAAATAGCTCGAAGTACGTTATCTTCAACAAACAGCCATGTGAAAATAGCTCGAAGTACGTTATCTTCAACAAACAGCCATGTGAAAATAGCTCGAAGCACGTTATCTTCAACAAACAGCCATGTGGAAATAGCTCGAAGTACGTTATCTCCAACAAACAGCCATGTGAAAAAAGCTCGATGTACATTATGTTCATCGAACAGCCATGTGAAATGGTTCGATGTGCTTTATCCCTATCAAATGCTATTTGAAAATGACCAGAAGTATGTTGTCCTCATCAATCAAACAACCGTGCAAATAGGGCCAATCACAGGCCATGATAAATAATGGCATATCAATCACCACTATCCAAAGTATATCTCAATCACCACAACCCATGGTATATCTCAATCCAAAAAGCCCATTTCATCCCTCAATCTCCACAACCCATGGTATATCTCAATCCCAAAAGCCCATTTCATCCCTCAATCTCAAGCCATGGTATATCTCAATCCGAAAAGCCCATTTCATCCCTCAATCTCCACAAGCCATGGTATTTCTCAATCCGAAAAGCCCATTTCATCCCTCAATCTCCACAAGCCATGGTGTATCTCAATCCCAAAAGCCCATTTCATCCCTCAATCTCCACAAGCCATGGTATATCTCAATCCCAAAAGCCCATTTCATCCCTCAAAGATCTCCAATATCAGTATTTAGTTTGCAGAGACATTGCGGGGTTTTGCGAACAGCCAATTGATGGTCACACGGTAAATGATCAGCGGTTGTACACGTCAGCCAAAGTCATCCACGCCGTCCAAAACTTCACACATTTGCTGTGTGTAACTGAGGCTTCAATATTGAGGCTTCGACATTCGCTTCAATATTAGCTTCAATATTCGCTCTGAGGCTTCAATATTGAGGCTTCCACATTCGCTTCAATGTTAGCTTCAATATTAGCTCTGAGGCTTCAATATTCGCATTAGATGATTTGTCCGAAAGTCTGTCTCAAAGTTTCACTTGTCGTGGTTGGTTGTCATGGACTGGAATTTCAGAAAATTCTTCGTCGTCGACCGTGCAGCTTTCACGGTAAGTCGTCATAAAACAACTTACGTTTCTTGACGCTGCTACGACCGAGTACTCAAGTATTAATAAAACTAAAAGTAAATAACTCAAGTATTTTAAAATACTAGAAGTATTAATACTCGTGTAAAATACTCGAGTTGAAGACCAGATATGCTCTTCAACTTGAGCAGTTTTGACGATGTTCTCCTGCTAGCTATATTTGCAGTAAAAATTTCTTGAACTCCACTCGAGACATTGAGGCAATGCGGAATTTCTCCTTCAGAATAACAATGAGGTTTGCCATGCATGATGTCCAGATGCCCACCCGAGCATGACTTTGAAACTTTGTCTTCGAACAACTTCAGAAGTAATGCTTGAGTGCCTGAGGCCTGAATGCTTAATGTTGATCCGTACTTTGCGGTGGTAGTGTGAAATCATGCTATGATGTAAGACGGCGCTCTGGAAACTGGGCGGTAGAAAATTTACTTGATTGTTGAGGGTAGACTGTTCGGTTGACAGTAAGCTGTCTGTTAACAGTGTACTGTCTGTTACGTGTGCTGTCTGTTAACAGTGTACTGTTAGTTGGAAGTACCCAGTCTAACTTTGTCATTAAGGCACTCATAATCTTCACTGAAAAATTTCAACGTTTTCAGTGAGGGGCAAAAAGATGCTCTATCGAAAAATTTTGACATGCGTTTTTCTACCAGCTGATATTTAACAGTCCTCTGATATTTTACAGTCAGCTAAAATTTGACCGTTGGCTGATATTTTACCGTCAGCTGATATTTGACCGTCGGCTGATATTTTACCGTCAGCTGATATTTGACCGTCGGCTGACATGTTAATTACCATCTACTGATAGTTTACCGTCTGCTGGTATTTTACCGTCTGCTGACATTTTGCCGTCAGCTAAAATTTTACTGTCGGCTGACAGTATACCGTCTGTGAGCAGTACACCAAGTGGCACAAATCAGCTTGGGACAACGATAGTTTAGGTACAAAAGTTACACTCGTGCATTGAATTCAGCATCCGGGTTTCACCTATTTTCCAAAAGAATTACTAGGTTTCCTTTTTGCTAGCCTGGATTTTTTAACTTAGCCGTTTTTCTAATTAACTTTGAAAATATGTGATATGTGAATATTAATTTATACATTGATTTTGAAAATATGATATATATCACCCCCTAAAAGTTGTCAAACAAAGAGTGTTCCTCACTGTCAAGTTTTAATCGACAAATAATTGAGCTTCCGGATGGAAAAAAAGCTGAGGCGACAACCCTAAGTTGGAAGCAGAACGACATTTGCTGGCGGAATCCCGATTCACGTTTTTTCCTCTTATGTTGTGTTGCATGAAATTATGTCCGTGCGTAGACTGCGGCTGAGTTCAAATACGTCATTCAACCATTAACGCTTACATCATCATTCATGTTAAAAAATCGTAAAAACGACCAATATAATAAAGTGGGAACAAAGTACAGAGTGGTAAAACAGCAACACCGTCTCCGAGAGTAAAAAGTAACAGCATAAAATATGGTAGAATGGTTACATCGGGTAAAATAGTAAAATATCAAATACGTATAATGTAGTAACACACGTAGAACGTACAATGTTGTAAAATAGTACCAACGTCTTGTATAGTGATAAATTAACAGCATAAAAACTTGAATGATAGTAACGACATATAATGTCATTTGGTGGTAACGAATGATATAGTAAAATGATATAATGATAATCATTCACTATTGATTCGTCAGCACCATTACACGTCAAAAAGAGTGACCAGGTGGGGAAGAGAACGTAAAATTATCATTTTACAATGACAGGTAAAAGATACGAGCCATGCGTGCATGGTCATTTTACAGTACAATTTTCTGGATGCTGACCATGAGATTAGCAATTTTAATCTTCCCTGAGGGTTTACTGATGCTATAAATAAGACGCGTATAAATTCGTTGATTTTAATCATGTGTAAAAAATAATTCTGAATAAATTTCAACCTGAGTAAACTTTTGAAAAATAAATCTAACTATCGTGTACCATGAACATTATAAATAAATGACATTATGAAAAAATAAAAATATATAAATAAATTTTTGTGGCCTAAATGTTACACTTATGAATAAATCCAAGTCTGTTTTTAACAATGCAAGCAGCTCAAGTAAGTGATTCGCGATATAATGTGACTTTCATCCAAAGGTAATTAACTGGCCGAACTTACCCCAGTTTTGGAATAAATCCTTCCTCACTTGGTCATGTCGGGCTGGCGGCGTTCGTGTTGTAAAGTTCAGGTCGGGATTTTATTTTTGAATGAATGTTGGATTCTTGTATCACATTTTTATGAGGCATTTTTCCCTTGACACTTTAACTGCGACGTGAGCCACCGGTAGTACACGGAAAGAATAGTACATAATCCTGCTGACCGACCAGTAGTCAAGCTCAATTTTCATAATTACTTAATTAATGCTAAATGAAGGCACGACCGAGTCTATGTTTGCTATTTTCAAAATTGCGCACTACAATTGACTTTAAATTTGAGTTGACCATTGACCAAATTATTGCGGTCAAAGTGCTAACTCGTTCACTACGTATTGGTTGGTACATATGTGTACCACTTGGTAAATTGGTCATTTACGTACCAGTAACAATGGCTACCTTTTCACTGATTTTACTGTTGTACCTTCATTCAAGTTAGACTATGTCGTACAAGTTCAAATGTTATCGTACAATTGTACGTTTCCCACTCGTTAGAAAAGATAAAATGTAATGCAAGTGTAGTAATCCATAAGCTTATAAGCTCTTTTTCTATAAGCTTATACAATCGCGAAATGAGTCTTTACTTTTTTTATAATTCTTCAAAAATACTTTTTATACTTTGTCCTAGTTGCCTTCAGTAAGATTTAGTGTATTTAAGGGACTGACTCTCTCCACTTCCCGCGATCCTTCCAAGCAATGCTGTGTTTTAAAACTTTTTCAGTTCCCAAGTTTGTTTTTCTCACATATGTCTTCATTCCAAAGCATCAACTTTTATCTTGTTTCTTGATCATCCTTTCTAGCTTACTGTTTATACACACAGGAATTCTTGCTCGGGAACATACCTTGTGCATAGATTCAGCATTCCCTTAACTTTATACTAAATGGCGTTTTCATCCTTCCTCTCTTTGGAACACTTTTGCTGTGGTTAGGACGTTTCATTACTTCACTTTAAACCCACGTTTACCCTGTATGAAGGTATGGTCTGCGTTCTTATCACATAAATTTTGTATGAGCCGGTGACTTTTTTATGTCTACTTTCAGCCCGTATAATGAACACCTGAGTTAATAAAACACTCCATGTCTGTCGCGTGTCGCATTCATCTCGGAAAGAGAATAATGCAGTAGGATGAAATCATTTTCTCCCAGCTCTCGAGCAAAATGAACAGTGGTTGGTGACCCCTCGCGTATCACTTGCGTGGCTTCAATGGATGTCGATTGCAATACATTTTCAGTATGAGGTGACCTCAAAATTACGAGTTTGAAAATTTCTTGACAAAAATGTGGAAATTAAAAATATTGATGGGTGCTGTGGAAAAAGAAGATTGCTTCTGTTTTGAAATGTGAATTGATAATATAACATGTGTGGGTTCAGTGGAGTTCAGTTACAATGTATGTTCAGTAGGAGGTGACCGTAAAATGACGGCTGTTGAAAATTGGCAACCAAATCCAGAATGGGAAAATTCTGGCGGATTAAATGAATTAGAAGGATATTTCTGTTTTAATAAGGTTTGAATTTTTCTTGATATGGCTACTTGGAGCACTAATTATTGCGTTTTTTATTCATCTGACGGGAAACGTTGAGAAAAAGTAGAATGGAGTTCGCCAAGACGATAAATATTGTCTTATCGGATAAAGAGCACACACAAATTGCATCCTCGCCATTGCCTCTACGTGCATGATGAAACAGGGAAGTTAATTAAAATAATTTTGCAAGTTAGGATCTTGACTTTAGTAAGGAGAGCTTGACCACCACATCCCCTACTACTTTCTTCATTTTTTTTATCTTGTTTCATGAAATTCCTTCCAAATTTCATTACTGTTTCTATACACACGCGACCTTGTGAGGAGACATACTTGGTGCACGAAAATAATTCTTCTTATTTGTGCGAAAAGAAGACGATTTAGAAAATCGATTTTGTTTCCAACACCCATATTTACTAAAATATGCCTCAGGATATCGAGGCAAAATATTTCAGTTTCTGCTACATAGATTCTGCCTTGTGCATAGATTCTACATCATCTGAACTCCATCCTGATTTATGCTTTTAATCTTTTTATCTTTGAAGCACCCTTGTTGTAGTCAGGGACTAACTTATTTACAAACTTATAATTTAATTTCAAAGTTGAAAAGCTTTCAGACGTTGTGCCGAGAGTGAAATATTAAAGAACAGATTTTTTTATTTCGTTTCTCCCACTTATTTGTATGTTTATCCGTTGGCATCGCTACTTTCCACTCATTGTTTTTCAACTAATTTAGAATCTTTACTACAAGAATCATTCGAAATTCAATTTATCGAATTGCTTTTCATGTATTAACTTTTTTAGAGATGAACAGCTTTTCTTCTTTCTTTTTCCTTAATGAAGAAACATCGCAACTCAGAAACTCCGATTACGTAAAAGCCTAAAATGTTTTAAGAAACTGATCTAACTCAATCATTTTTGACCCCAGCAAGTAAATTAGAACATTAAATTAGAGCAATACTATCCCCAAATCACTCCCTACGCATGCCATGGGTACATTAGCTTTATCAGTGCATTATCTTTATCACCAAATGAGACATTTACCCTCACGGAATGCCCATCACACATGCTGAAAGCTGTCGCTGAACGTACTTCTGGTGCTGCATCAACTTCAATAAATTGCCGAGCGAGTCAAGATAGTTTGGAAGAACCTGATCTTTCAGTGAATAATTTTCAACGATCCCATACTTGTGAAGGCTTTTATGGCTTCCAAAAACTGTCCCTGCAGGGAAATATAAGTGCAGTAAGTACACCAGCTGGTCAATAGGAGTAGATTGGGTGCAGATTTTCTTTATAAATCGTAATGACCACGTGATTGTGTAGCTGTTATCGATTATAGCTCAGTCCAGATTGAAATATGCTTGTTTTTTCTAGCCACAAGGTGTAGTTTGTAGTTCGTTTGAGTAGTCCCAAGGTACAGACTTGTCTCAATTCGTTTAAGTAGCCACAAGTTACAGACTTGTGCCGCCATTCGCTAAAGTAGCCACAAGTTACAGACTTATGCCACCATTGGTTTAAGTAGCCACAAGGTACAGACTTGTGCCACCATTGGTTCAAGTAGCCACAAGGTACAGACTTGTGCCACCATTGGTTTAAGTAGCCACAAGGTACAGACTTGTGCCACCATTGGTTTAAGTAGCCACAAGTTATTGACTTGTGCCACCATTGGTTCAAGTGGCCACAAGGTACAGACTTGTGCCATCATTCGTTTAACACTTTGACTGCGACGTGCACCACCGGTGGTACACGGAGGTAATTTTCAAAATGCTGCTGACCAGCCAGTAGTCGTAAACTCAATTTTTATAAATACTTAATCAAAGCTAAATGGAGGCACGATCCAGTTCATGTTTGATATTTTCAAAATAGTTTACTACAATTGACTTTAAATTTGAGTTTGGCATTAAACTTAATATTTAGTAGTCGCAGTCAAAGTGCTAAGTAGCCGCAAGGTACAGATTCGCGGAACAATTAATTCTAGAAGCCACAAAAGATAAGCTCCAGTCATAATTTGTTACCAAGATTACACATGATTTCTGTAGTGTCAATTAGGTGCCGAGTTTTCGAACAACTCAGCAAGTTAATGTGAGTGCATAAGTATTGTGATAAAGCAAGGAAGATGCGCTCGTTACTGCGTGTAAGTGGATAAGTAATAGCCGCAAGATCTATTTCAACCTCAGCTAGCTACAGCACAAATTTCCTAGACATACACGATAAGTTCGTAGCGTTTTTGTAGTTGATGTGACCGACTTTCGAACATTTGTAATCATATGTAATCATTTCGGAAACCAAATTATTGACAGCACTTAACAATATGCGTGGTTATTTAAGCACCAATTTTTTCCGCCCGCCAACTTTTGAATCATGTTGGTGAATATTGAGTAGAATTGGCTTGGGTTTTCTCCCTAGATCACCGCTGCATCATCCATAGAAGACACAAAATTTTTTCATATAATGCGTTTTTGTAATCTTGAACTCGGACAAGGCTACATAAAGTCAAACCTGTGCACCCAAGTAACCTGCAGGTTCTGAACATGAACAAGGCTGCGACTAAATATCCAAAAATGTGTTTTTATGAACTAAATACTTCATTATCTCGATTAACCTTCGAGTAGAGCGGATAAGTGCCGGAATTTTTCTTCGATTCGTTTCCTAATTTTCGAGACCTATTGATCCAGTAATCCGTCAACCAGCGATGAATAATTGATGCATTAATCCGAGTCCAGGCGAATCAATCCCGGCAATTGTCACTCGGAGTTTCGTTCCGGACACACAATTCGACTTGGGGCACCCTGCGTGCTGAGGGTATTTGCCTAATGAAATCGACTGCTGTAGTGTGACCTCAGATAAAAATAATTCGAGAATCATGACTTCTGCCTCGACACATGAGGGCGCCGGGGCAACCGAGTGAATAAGAGAGGTCGATTCACTTTAAGTAATTGCGTCCTCAAAACAACGATATTTATTCTAAACTAACTTAGAAAAACCTGCTGGGTTTAATGAGCCACCAATGTTGTAAACTTACTTAAAAAAAAAACTTTTTTTAACCACCAAAATGGGGTTAGTTGCAGTGCGTTCAAGGAGTTCTCTAAGCTTATTTTGATAAAGTTTGATGTATCGCGTAAATTTGTTTTTTTATTGCATTTGCACAAGAGTTTTATTCCGCGTACTTTGCTCGACGCCATTTGAAAGCTTTTCCGCACGGCGTAATGAGCGACGGCGTTGAGTGAACTGGTCGTCATCAATGAAACTTCATTTAAAACTTAACATCGTTGGTTTATTCGTGTGGACGCGCCTGATTAACTTCACGGACTTGAAACTCATTTGCAGCGCTTGTTCGCTTTTGTGTAAAACCAAAAAAAAAATAAAGTACTGTCGGTTCTTTTGATTAATTTGGGTAATCCTTGGTAATTCAAGGATTTAGCACTGCCGGTTTTTTTATTAATTTGGTTAGTTCGAGGCATCTAATATTTGAGACTTTAGTACTGTCTGTTTTTTATTAATTTGGTTAGTTCGAGGCAATTTGAGACTTTAGTACTGTCTGTTTTTTATTAATTTGGTTAGTTCGTGGCAATTTGAGACCTTAGTAGTGTCTGTTTTTTATTAATTTGGTTAGTTCGAGGCAATTTGAGACTTTAGTACTGTCTGTTTTTTTATTCATTTGATTAGCTCATGGCAATTTGAGACCTTAGTACTGTCTGTTTTTTATTAATTTGGTTAGCTCGAGGAAATTTGAGACTTTAGTACTGTCTGTTTTATTATGGTGAGTGCATGGCAATTTAAGACTCAAGTACTGTCTGTTCTTTAGATTTATTTGGTTAGTTCATGGCAATTTGAGGCTTTAGTCCTGTCTGTTGATTTATGTATTTTATCAGTCCTTGGCAATATGAGGCTTTAGTACTGCCCGTTTGGTTAATTTGGTCAGTTCGTTGCAATTTGAGGCCTGTGTCCGAAGCGAAAACTGCGGCATCGTAGCAGGGGTAAACGAGAATGAAGCTCTCGACCAAGAAAGGGGCTCATTATTTCGGGAAAATGTCCAGCAATCGACGTCAAATTTGAGCTACATATTCCCCTTTATGCCCTGCTACACGCGCATCGCATCAACAAACTAAATAATAAAATGAGGCGCTCGGATGAACTTCCAGCGAAATATGCAAGACTAAAATGAAAGTAAAAGCAAGGTGGAGCTGAACTTTTCAAATACCCAACAGAGCCTCACACATTATCGATATTAATTTTTTTACATGGTAATTATATTATACATATTGTACATAATGTGCATATAATCATGAATCTGAGTTGAAATTAAGTAGAATCTGAGTTGAATGTTGTTTACGCGCTAAATTTTTATAATTTATTAATATGTTCAACTTAAAGTTTTCCATTCTGCAATAACTTTTGCTTTATTAGCCTAAAGTTTTTATCCGTTAATTGAATATTGTATTTCAATTTTGTCTTATCCACCGTCTCCTATGTTGCATTTGGCTAACGCAGTAATGTCCTAATTATGAAGAAATTATCAGCTCTACTTTTTGCTGTCATCGGTAAGTGCATCTATGTTCTAATTAATAATGAATAATTAGCTGCTCCTTTTGCTGTTATCGGCAAGCGCAGTTGTGTTTTAATTTTGAAAGAATTATCGGCTGCTCTTTTTACTGGTATCAGCAAGCGCAATTGTGTTCTAATTATGTTCATACCAACTCTTCCTAATGATGTGATGAGCTAGCGCTATTAATTTCAGCGCTCTTCACTAATTTGTTTAACTCTTTTGTGGTTAAAATTAAAATTTAGATGTTTGCGCAAATACACGTATTCGATATTCTGAAGAATATATATTGGATGGTGACAACTAGTATTGATGAAAATACTAATAAAGCTTGTGATTTAAGATGCCGAAAATTTCTTCAAGTATTTATGAAAATATTAATCAAGCTTATGCATTCAACTGCCGAAAAATTTTTCAAGTACTTTTGTCATGTACCTAATTGCACGAAAAATTACATCACCATGGGCGATACCTATTAAATTGCGTTTAGAGGTCGTTAACACACATGCACCTTATATAAGAAGATTTGAGACTGTGAGCAGAGAGAAAAGTGGATTTATTTTCTAATTTCTATTAACCCATTTTTTGTATTACTCTGCAAACAAGTAAGAAATGCAAACAAAGTAACTTCTCCATGCACCGAGAACATGACCTTTCGAATTCCAGTTCTTAGATATCGGCTGAAAACGTTTGGCGTGTGAAAGAAAAGATGCATTCCTACTACAAGTTCTTTCTCCAGTAGAACACGTAAAGAAAACAGCCTCGTCTTGTATTGCATTTCTACATTTGCAAGATAGAATTCATTCAATTCTCATTGGAATAACATGAATGCAGCCGCTTGAGAACACCACTCCAGCGTATCAGTACACTCCATTTTATTTACGCAGTGAACAACACACCTGCTTGTAAACTGCAACAGCGTTAATTTTCGAGACGTTTGTCCAATGGCATCACGATTTCATCAGAGGAGCTCTCATTTCGACGGCCTTTAATGCATTCGTTGAGCTGATGCGAAGTTTGCACTTGAATGCCCTTGACAGCCAAAGTTCAAAGTCACTTCGATGGCCGAGCTGTGTTCTAAACTCCGAGTTGCCTCACTTGTGTCTTTGTCTCAGTCCCGGGCGGCTTTCAATGAGTGTTACGACGAACTCATTTCGCTCAACTTGACCCCTGCGAAATCTACTTTAATTCTTTAAGCAACTGACTTCTCAAGTCAACGATATTGGATCTACACTCTGCTAAATTTCATGTTATTGTGATACGTTTGTGTTCAAATTTAACTCGTGCGATTGAGGAAATATAAGCAGATTAGGATTGTCCTCATGAAAAATACAACAGTTTCATTTCAGATGCACCAGTTTGCTTACAAACATGTCGAAATTTTAGAACTCTTACTTATGGTCACCGTGAGCTTTTTTTAGGAAAGCATGAAAAAATTTACCTGCTCGGCTGGTGTTCAAAATAAATAAATAACAGGGGAACATGAATTTTGAGTGAAGTTGAAGAAACTGTTTCTTGAGGCTCTAATATGATTCATAATTGTCATTTTATTTCGTTTTGTCTGTGTTTTTTATTTTTCCGTTTGTTTTATGGAACTTTAATTCGAGGACGTATTAGGTATTTTGCAAAACCAATGGCAACATGTGTGAACGATCATTTCGTACTTCCCAAGGAATGTTATTTTATTCACATCTAATGACGCGCTGGATTCAGTCACGATGCTAATTCGTAACGATCCAACTGGAAAATGTAAAAAAGCAATTGTACGAGGAACAATTCTAGGTACACGAGAAGCAGTTACTATTGTAAACGAAGCAATTCAATTTTAGTACACCTTTTCTTACATGTTCGCCAGTCTCGATATGTGAACACCAGTTGTTAATGTGCGAAAAGTAATTCTATTTTAGAACATCTTTTCTTTGTTCGCGTGTCTCGATGTAAGAGAAGCTGTTGCCATTGTGCGCGGAGCCTTTCCCGTACATCTTTTTCCACATCTTAGCCTGAATACTGCATCGTCTAAATCTATAAACCGGATTTTTAATATTCATTTCAGAGTAAAGTCAGCAGCGTAACTCCTTCTGTCAATTGATGTGATAACTTGCTGTGTTTATGGTCAAAACCATCTATTTTGAGATGTTCGAATAAAATTTGAGGGTTTTGGCAAGAAAAAGTCGCATGTATTAGATATCTAACTACAGATTACAAGTTTATTTTGTTTTTTGCAAGCACTTCAGTCGTCAGTAAGCAGTGAAAAAATATCTGATTCGTACGCACTAGCTTTGGTTCTTCTCTTTTATGTTGTACATAAAATGGATTCATTGCTTTGTTAGTTGCGTACATGTATTTCAACTACATAGATTAGAATTTTAATTATTGTGGGAGCCATTTCTATGATAATACGGAACTCAGTTTTTCTACCATTTTAGAATTTATACAAAATTTGCCTGAAAGGTCTTTAAAATCTGTCATTATTGATCATTTAGCGACTCAGTATTAGAAGAAGCCCACCAGTTCTCTAAAGATTCTCATGGAACAACAGCTACAAGCAACACATGAGTACAGACATGGATTGCAAATGGTACAGAAGTGCTCGAGGAAGCAATGAACGTTCTGAAATAAAAGAAATTTCTTGGAATGAGAGTCTCAACCTGGCAGAGGTAATTCAGTGAATAGGTTGCCAATTTCCATTTTTTCTGGATTTCAAATATTGGTCCAAATCAATAATTCAAATAATGCAGCATTACATTCTTGGTGAAAGAAAACGCTTGCCTAGTGTTGATTAAGTGCTAGAAAGTCTTGGTGATTTGGTCTCATGCTTTTTTTAGAGCAGATCAGTGTTATCATTTGGGATTCGTGCCCATTTGATACATCAGAGGACCACATTCAGAATCAAGTCCACATCCAGTTCACAAGTCTACACGCCGTACGTAAGCCCACATTCAGAATCAAGTCCACATCCAGTTCACAAGTCCACACGCCGTAAGTACACCCACATTCAGAACAAGCCCCAAGAGCGCCACAGTCTCCAGCTGCAGCGATGCGCTCTCATTCCAAAATTTAGTGCTGAGAGCCGAGCAAAATTCAGGGCGCCCGATCATTAGAGGACGCGCATTATGCCCACAAATTTTCAAAGAAACTTGACGAAAAAGTTTCCGTCGGCGCTCGCTAATTTAATTTAGCTTATTGGCTGCATCGCGCAGAGCTGGTTTATTAGTATTAATTTTATGGGAGTAATCACTTTTGTGAGCCCGAGGTAATTTGGAACCTTTTTAATTAAACCTGGCTTAAGAAGAACTTCAAACGCATCGACTGTAATTGGCCGAGACAGTTAAGTTAATCTTACAAAAAATAATGCTAGCATCAATGAAAAGAAACAGTGTATAGAGGAAAATAATTTATAATTTTTTTCATTTTAATTTATATGTTCATTTGAGCGCACTTTTCAAACCCCATAGAGTACCGTAAATTTAGATCGTAGTGGGCGTACGCACGGACACACTTGTGTTCTTTGCGCTGAGTACAAATTCGGAAGGAATAAAATATCACTGAAAGGTAGAGGAGTAAATTTGACCGAATGAGTGTAACATAGCTGTGATTTAGGAATAAATTGAATAGTAGATGAGGAAATTTAACTGACTAAAACATAACTGTTAAACAACAGAATATCATTCAGCCAAGTAGATGTGGAGTTGAAACCCAATCGAGATGTTAACATCTTATGTATTTTTAAGCTAATGAAACATTCAGAATCGTAATACATAAGGAACATCATTTATATGTGACTACGGTAAAATATCACTTAACCAACTAGGTACGGAAATTGTGTTGCTATGTTTATGCCATGCTCTGATAACATGATTGTCATGTTTAATATGATTGTTATGTTAACATGATTGTTATGTTAACATGCTTGTTATGTTTAATATGATTGTTATGTTAACATGATTGTTATGTTAACATGATTGTTATGTTAACATGATTGTTATGTTAACATGATTGTTATGTTTAATATGATTGTTATGTTAACATGATTGTTATGTTAATATGATTGTTATGTTAACATGATTGTTATGTTAACATGATTGTTATGTTAACATGATTGTTATGTTTAATATGATTTTTATGTTAACATGATTGTTACGTTAGCATGATTGTGATGTTAACATGATTGTTATGTTAATATGATTGTTATGTTAATATGATTGTTATGTTAACATGGTTGCAAAGTTCTACATAACTGCCAAGTTCAACATGATTGCCAAGTTCAACATGATTGCCATGTTTTGATGTTCACGGTATGCGATGGTGGATCTAGATCACATAACGCAGGCTGTCAACCCATTCTATACACAACGAAAGTTCTAAATTAGCAATAATGATTTATTGATAATTTACATTAATGATCATTGTTGATTAACAATAATGATTGATTGTTAATTAAAAATGATGATCGTCAATTCCACGCGTTCTTAGAAGTAATTATAAAAATATCAACGTGTGGAAGGTCATTTTGAGATGCCAAGAGGAGAGCTTCTTTTTTTTTTGGTATTATTCATTCCGATAATTTGTTCTATTTTTACTGTCTATCCCTAATATGTCGTTCTTTGAATAACTGAGATTGGTTCTCTTTCATATCTATTTTGTTCCCAATTTTTGGTAACAAGACTTGAAATATGTGATTTTCAGCCTAATTTTGATAGGATTCGTTCCTACTATGCCAAAACGTGGGGACGACTTAACTTTACCATATTGAAACGTTTTGAAATTGGCATGCAGTTTTGCTCAATGTCAATTAACCAAATTTCACAAGCAATTTACTACGTTGTTGCGGTGCAGTTGTAAGCGTAACTTCTTCTGTCGATTTGGCTAAGCTGATTTCTGTTTTTGAGGCAAAAAATAGATTTTTTCCAATAAAATGCTACAGCAGAGCAACAGAAGGCGACTCTCGAACCCCCTGTCAGAAGTGGCAAATTCAATGCATTAATATCATAACGCTTTAAGCAAGATTCTTCAATAACTTTTCTCGCTAACACCGTGTAAAGCAGTAAATCACCATATGTAAAATGGAATACCTTAGCAGTGTGCGCAGTCGCTCATAAATAACAGCAAGCTATGCACCACTACATAGCGCGACTCAGATCGCATTAGTCCCTTTCACTGCTATTGGAAATTTAAATCTTTTTTGTATTTTTAGCCAACCCTCTCCCAGTAACGCTATTTACTTATCTATTAACTAGCTCATTTTTTGGTAAACCTATGTTTTCCAATTTTGATGCTTGTGTTGAATACTTTTTAAGCCTCTTAACCGACGAATTAAAAATTCTGCTTCAAATTACGTTCAAATGATGTTAAAGAACTTTTGAACAGTGCCTTTAGTGAGACACGTGAACGCTGCTCGCAATTTTCTAACATCGAAGAAAACTGTGAAACTCGAGATTCAGTGCACGATCGCTTTATCTTCACTCTTCAAAACATTTTTGAGCATTTTTTTACGGCTGCTTAATTTTCTGACATCAAAGAAAATGGTGGAACCCGAGATTCGGTGCATGATCGTTATCCCCTTGGAAGCATTTCCCTGCATTTTTCCACGGGTGAGTAATTTTCCAACAAAAAAAAAACGGTGAAACCCAAAATTCAACGCACGATCGCTCAATTTTTACTCTTGGAGGCATTTTTCAGCATTTTTCCACGGGTGCGTGACTTTCAAACATGGAAGAAAACAGCGACACCCGAATTGAGCTGCCTGATCGTTTTACACTTGAAATCATTTTCTAGCATTTTTTATGATCCCAGCTGCTTTGAAGCAGCGCACCACACATGCTCCGCATGTTAATGTACAGCTCTAAACTCCATAACGAACTCGACGTGGCTCTGAGCTCACATGTGTGCCCGCACCTGTGCGCAGATGTTGTGACGAAGAATAATATTCGAATCGATGATCAAAACGACGTCAAAACTTTCCCTTATGCAGGAATTCAGTTATTAATACCCCACAATAAAACTTGCATCCATGAAATGATTCAATGAATGATTTAAATTCTTATGTATAGAACGATTCAATGTTTTAAATTCACCAACGTGACTTGCAACTCGCCAGCAATGGAAGAATATCATCAAATTAACAAAACGAATAAAAATATTTGTGCGCGTGTTATAATACGTGGGTTGATACAGTACACACTGGTTCACGGTTTGGTGGAATAAAAATTAGCTCTCATTAATAATTTTCAGTAATTTGGAGAGAATTAAATATTTCGAATGATGCCCTTCATGAATAGACTTGAGGATTAGGAAGCTGACAAAAGCGGAGAGACAAAATCTAGAGCTATGCACTGAAATACTACTATTGCATCCATCAAAATTAGCGTTCCCGAGAGGAACATGTGAGGTCACGTGCTGAGCATTAGTTAGGCCATCCGATTTTTAATTAGAATAGGATTTTTGCTTGCTTACGGACCACCATTGCTTTTCGGTTCACTGCCGTCCTCTTGTCACTTCCACTGACTTTCTTCTCTAGCTCTTATCTTATTTCAAAAACTTTTTCTTTACATAGTGTTTTTATGAGCAAGGAATCTTGAGCGGGAAAGCTCTTTCAGCATAGATTCCCATATTTTGGATTTAAGAAAAAAATTCCCACATTTCCCGTGTTTATTCTCATTTTTCCCATACATTACCACATTTATCGTTACTTCAACGTCATACTAAATTCCACCTTCCTCTTCCCGCTCTTTGGAACACCTCTGTCGTAGTTAAGGAAGCTTATCTAACTTATCAAATCTAACCAAAATCAGGAGACAGCTTCTCGAAGCAGTACGGCCAAAGTAAATAATGAAGATTAGATTAGATCATATGTTAGTTTAAGCCTCCCTAACCGCTAAAAAAAGCGTATCGAAGAGAGGAAGGAGGGAGGCACCATTTAGTATAGAGATAAGGGAATGCGGAATCTCTGCAGAAGGAGCATAGAAACAGTAAGTTGGGAAAGAAGTTCGTAAAAAAGGTAAAAGTTGAAGAAAAAAGTGGTAATTGCTTAAAAACAGGACAGCAGTGAACTGAAAAAGGTGGTTCTTAACATAACAAAAAACTTTTTAATTAAACAAAAAGAAGGCCTACCTAACTCTCATCTCAGGCCTTCGCCAATTTTCCCCCTGGGGGTGCTAATTCTCATAGATACAATAGTTGTGTCCCCCTGAAGGGTAGTAAAGAATGAAACCGACCGCGTCGCTAACTATGACTTATCTGTGTTAATACTCGGCAGCTAAGACCAGATTTTAAGTAAATATACGATGTCGTCGTGCCAAAACTGGCAGCGTAAATTCTTTGAAATCGACTTGGTAGGTAGCGCACCTAACCTTCAAGGTACCTGAGAGCAGACTTTATTCCAGACCAGATCTTCTGTTGATCTGAAACGGCATTTTCTGAAAAATTCAAATTACAATCCGTGAGACTTCAACGCGTTGAATTGCATGATTAACTCGATTTTGAAGGAATAGATGTGCATACTGGATGTTAGTGCATAATTCAACAACCAGAAGCTAGCGAAAAGAATACACAGCCATCAAAAAATCCGGTTGGAAAATTTTACCTTTAATTTATCGTCACAAGCGAGACTCGTAAAACGATGAACGCTAAACAAAGAAGTATGTTATCAGCCTTCCTCAGCGCATGTTGAAATTCCATGACCTGTGAGCTGTACCCAAGCACGTTTGACTTCGATTCAAAAGAGCGAAGGCTTCCCGTAATTTTTCAAGTATTCGAAGCGTTCGGTATGAACTTCCAAGACACATAATGGAAGACTTGAGTGCACTCCGGAAAGCCCTTCATTGAAGACAGAGCTGCGTCGTAACGAACGTCTTATTACTCGCAAATCACGCCACAGTTACAATACGAAATGAAGGCTAATTTCACTGCGAAGTATAGACACCAGAATCATAAACTTCCCATTGAAGACGCGTTCATATTTTGTGAAGCAAAGACCTTTTGAAATTTGGTCATGCCGATACTGTTCCTATTCTACTCACTATTTGAGGTTCCTGAAAGCTTTTGAGAGCTAAAACTGGCGCTATTAGTGAAGTCAAAATTGACCAATTAGAGTTCGTACTGGAACAACATAAGTCTTTCAGCCTTCCCTAACCTCGCAGTTGCTGGAAATGCCTGTACAATTTCTATCACAAATTTTCTCTTATTAGGATGTTAAAACATGTTAGCAAAATTGTGCCTTATAGTGACACTAGTCATTCCAATAATTCTATGCCTACGAGACATTGAACTTCTGCAATCTGCCGCGCTCTGTTCATGAAAATTATCGCTGAACGAAGAAAATTGCATACCCAAAAACCACGAGTGATAACTTCTGTCTGGATTAACAGAAGAAAAAGTTTACACCTGACCGCCGAGCTCGCTCGATGGCACAACTTTGGCTCTGGTATGCATGTGGAGGTGACTGGGTGCTGCTATGGCGTGAGGTCTACCTCACTATAGCGTGATATCTGCCTCTAGCTAGTACTATAGCGTGAGGTCTACCACTCTGTAGCATGAGATATACCTCTAGCGAGTACTTTAGAGTGAGGTAAGTTTAGGTTACTAATTGATATTACTTATTTTCCATACATTATAATTAGGCGATAAACTCATACTTCAAACTGCACTTGGATATGCGACCAATGGCGGTGGACCTCACTCTATAGTAGCACCGGTCCCTGTCTATTTAACGCATTTCGTCGACGCAGTTACGGCACCAACGAAACTTGCAAAGCGAGGCGTATCAATGAGACTACGGTTTGTTCCATCGAGACTGTCATTCGCGCGTAAAATTGCCTCTTGTCTACGGGAGTGAACAGAGCGCTCACTCCCGTTGAAAAGAGGCAATTTTACGTGGGAATGACAGCATCGGTAAAACAAACCGGCGTATCATTGATACGCCTCGCTATGCAAGTCTTCGTAAAGAGATGGTCTGCGAGACTGATAGGTAGGAATATCACTACTACTACGAGCCGTTGCCTTCACACTGAACTCGCACGTTTCATCCAGCATGCGGGATGACAATGCTATTCTTACCTACCAGTCTCGCAAACCATCTCCTAGATAGCTTATGCGAGCTTGCTAGATGCTGTTTTGCTAGCTCAGTGTGAGAAGTACGGTAAATAGGGAAAATTGAGTTATAATTTTACACACGAACATAAACCGTTCGAATGGCAGGCTGTGTTATTTCTAAATTTACATGCTCGAATCGTTCTTATCACAAATAATAGCACCCAAAGTGTGTCTCCAAATTATAATTATGATCAAACATAATAACTTTATAAATTACCCAAGAACGCTTATGAAATTTTTTGACGGATTTTATGAAGTAGCCGATAACGCTCATGAAAATTTTTCACAAATAACTTAATGAAAAAACGAATTACGCTCATGAAAATTCTTTTAAATCATTTATATTACATATAGGTAGCCCACTATGATCTTGATTTATTCCCTAAAATGAAAATCCACACGGAAGGCCACTCTTTTGGAATAATTTAAACGAAAAAATGTTTCATTTCGTTCGGGGTAAAAATTTGTTAGGCTTTCAAGCATAGAAAAATGGTGAATTCGTTCTCCCGATTCCCAGAAAAATAAAGAAAAAATATAAAAAAGTTTATTTCCTAAAAAGTGTTTAAAAGAAATTTGATACATTAGTTTATAAATATTTTTAAACACTGATATCCTTGATTGTTGCATAAAACCAATTAAGCCTTAAATGCTATTAAAAATCATTATAACGCAATTCATTAAAAGGCAAACCGTTAAACTAACCTACTCAACCATAAAGCATTTGTTGCGTAGGCAAAAAAAAATTTTCACACGCAGTCCGGGAACTTTTTAACAGCACCTCATATAGGGCAATAAGTTCATATGAGTTGCTTCCCTGAAAAAGCCTCGCTTTTATTCAATAGTTGTTCTTTCTTTTGTGTAAGCCGGAAAGTCGGCTTTCGTTGCGCTCGGTAATTTACGGAATCGTTGTTGCTTCGGAGTCTCATAGTAAAGTAGAAATTATTATAGCTTCATTTATATGAATGAAATTCATATGAGTTATTATCATAACCTTTAGCCGAGAATTATGTACATGCCTTAAATTTAATTTCTTATTCAATTTCTTCAAATATTTCGCATACTGCTTTTACTTTAAATTTAAACCTTTCAGTCTCTAGCCTAACCCAACCCTAAACTCTTGCCTAATGGTAACCGTAACTAAAGGTTAGAGTACACACTAAACCTCAACGTTAACTTTGAAAACCAATATTTTTCAGATTAGCCAAACCGAACAAACATAACTCAACCTAACTCAATCTTTACCCTTCAAATACCGTTATAACCTCAAAGAAATGGAAAAATACTCCTGACTGAAAGCCTATATACCTTGGAACTTATATATTCTGTCGGAGCATTCTTCGCCCGGAGCATCCATGTACTTGTATGAACAAGGCAGTAATGTTTAGCTTGAAAACTTGATGCAACGCAGAGCCGGAAGCTGGAGAGCAGGAAAAAATATTATCGAGTACCTTGAAAGTCTTGTATTTCTGCAGTAAAAATCAAAATCGATTCTAGCATTAGAGCATTCTTGCTCTGTCATTCAAGTACCTGGATTTCAAGACATGCATTATATGCAGTTATTCATTAAAAACTAAGTCGCGAAATCAAGCAACTTTTTGCATGAATTATTCAACTGAAAAATCTTCATCGCTGAATAACTACGATCAGCATTTAGAATTAATTGACACTGATTCATTGATTATCTGTTTCAGTTCATGGCTTCACATTGAAACGATTGATAAAGTAACATGTGCATTCAACGTTGAACAGTTGTGTTAAAATAGCAAGAAAAATAGAATAACTCACGTCCAAATATCGAAGCACTGGAACATCAAGCTCCTTACAATAAAACCTACCCGTAGAGTTCTTCACGCCCTCGCCAAAACAACTGATGCAACCTCCTGGTTCATTTAAGTTACTGATGCGTCAAATAAAGCACCTGAGCCTAGAGAATTCTTCACGCACTCAATAAAACAACTGATGCTACCTTTTGGTTCATTTAAGTAACGGATGCGTCAAGTAAAGTAACTGAGCCTTAAGAATTCTTTACCCCTCGCCAAAACAACTGATGCTACCTCTTGGTTCATTTAAGTAACTGATGCGTCAAGTAAAGTAACTGAGCCTTAAGAATTCTTTACCCCTCGCCAAAACAACTGATGCTACCTCCTGGGTCATTTAAGTAACTGATGCGTGAAGTAAAGCACCTGGGCCTGGCAGCACAATGAGTGCAGGCATTATTGCGACCCTCAGGCCCATAATTCACTTTCTTTTCGCTTTGTTGACGCCTTCAGCTGCATAATTGCACACCGCAGCCAATCGAGACCAAAAATAGCATGACGGATGCGACACATTGGTTCCGTTGCTGCTTGGTATCGTACGTGGCGTGGCTTGGTGAATTCACACCTCCGAGCTGACCAATTGGAGTGAATAATATCTTCAAATAGACCAACCTAATAGTGGCGTGATTGCGGTATTGGAGACGGGAATTGTTACCTTCGAGCAGACCAACCCAATATTGGCGTGGTTTCGGTGACGTGAATTTTTATCTTCAAGCAGACCAAAGGGAGTGAATTCAGTATTGTAAGTGTAAATTCATATCTTCAAGCAGATCAGCAGATTGCTGTGATTTGTGTATTGTAGGAGTGAATTCTCATCAGCAAGTTGACCAATTCAATATGCGTGTGAATTCGGTATTGGAAGCGTGATTTCACACCAAGCACACCAGCCCAATATTGGTATGAATTCGGTACTGGATATGTGATTTTACGCTTTCAAGCGCACCAACCCAATATTGATGGGGTGTGAATTCGGTATTGGGGGCCTGAATTTACACCCCCAACCAGACTTAGCAAACCCGAAATATAAATCCCTTGACCTGATGTTGAGTAGCGGTTGAAGCTGCGGAAATTTTTTAAGTACTTTAATGATACTTGTACGGCGATTAGAAATGCTCCAACTAAGGAGTAAACATTTCTTAAATTCATCGGTTTGAAGTTGGTGAAAGTTAGCTTGAAATTGGGAGTTAAAGACATATATTCTTCTGAAGCTAATGACATTTTTGTGAACTTGCTGCGCAAATCCTCACACAGAATATCTCTAAAGTATTGGCATTGCCGTTGGACGGAAACATCTTCAAAGAAACTAGTTTTATGGAATATTAAATTTCATGTTTCAAAGAAAAATTTACTTTGATCCTTTCACACAAACATCATACCTGCATTCATTTGGAACCGGTCACCTCATTCGGAGAACAAACAACCTTGTCAGTAATTGTTTATTACAACATTCATACTGCTTTTTTCCACCTCTCACCCATAAAAAAACATTTCCTAACAAAACCCAGTGCAAATAGCTTCAAAGTCGAAGATGGCACACCGTGTACATACTTCAGAAGCTCCGCATAATGAGTCAGCACACTGAAAACGACAGACAGGCTTTGGCTTCTGGAACGCGCGTTTACACAAACCAAAAGACAAGAGTTGGCTGGTCTTGGTCGGACGCAAAAAAATTCCTCGCAAATTAGTGTCCGCATGATATGCGCCGAGAAATGAAAGGCTTTACTCATGCAAATGAACGGGCGAGCTTCAGAAATGGTGAGGTGGGCATTCACTGGACGAGCTTGCAGTGAAGTTGTAAAAGATTGCCTTGCAGTAATAAGAGACTTGGTTCGCCGGCCTTGCATTGATCATTTGATCGGTCCAACGGGGCCTGATGTTCTGCCTGTTGCATCAACGGTGTCTTTATCAAAGTAAAACGTCTCGATCACTCTTTTTGTCCTTTGATTATAATTAATGCTTTGTTATGGTTTCTATGCTTTGCACGTAGTGATAGAATACTTTGTGACTTTTATACTAATACATGGACATAATCTCTTTTGGAATTAGAATTTGAAGAGGTTGAAATTGAGCATAAAAAACGTTTTCAGCACAATGCGCTTGAACTTCTGCAATTTCACTACTAATAAAAATGTATATGCATCACATTGATAAACTTAAATTTAAATGTGAACGTTTATGGATTTTACCATTGACTCAGAAGAAGATTTAACAATAAATAGGAAATATATACATTTAAACGTAAAGAAAATCGAGTGTTGGTAAGAAGCTTATATTTCTGGAAGTAAAACAAGTTTGAATGAAAAATTATCGGAGCAAAACCGCAGAAATGATAGAAAATCTAAGCTACTTTCCTTACACTAAACTT
The DNA here is from genome assembly GCA_014220935.1 of Platorchestia sp. MABIK. Taxonomy (NCBI): domain Eukaryota; kingdom Metazoa; phylum Arthropoda; class Malacostraca; order Amphipoda; family Talitridae; genus Platorchestia; species Platorchestia sp. MABIK. The sequence goes on from JACJUY010003338.1 coordinate 78,472, forward strand.
CCTGCGCTGTAAAAACGCTCAAAAATCCTAACATTTTGTTATCTACAAAGATCATTTAATGATTAGTTAAATAGCAATGAACTACTCGATATTGGTCTAATTAGGGATTATTTTTAATCTCTCCGTCATTATTATCATAGGTCAATGATAATGGGTCTATGTACTTATTCTATTGATAAACATATTGCTTGTATTGATTGAAAAAGGTATATGTAGATGGACACATTGATATTTAAACACCTTCATTCGTTTTGGGTTACATAAAATAGCAAAGTTAAAGTCAGTTTATCTATCTTCGTCGTGTTAGTGATTTTGATATCCTGGGAATTATTTTCACGTCATTTAAAATATATCATGCGCTAATATAATCTAAGTGTTGTAATATATGTGCCAAGGATATGTGTCCCACTCATAGATGTATAACTTTTCAATTCTTTAATTCATTATATTTACAAAGGGCGAATTTAGCAGGATTTAAGTTACAATTATTTTCAAATTTTACACTATTTTACACAGCATTATAGTCTACATTCGAAAATGCCTTTCTCTTTCTCACATGCCGTTTCAAATTTAGAAAATATTAGAACAAAAATGCTCAAGTGTTCTTCATCTAGTAAGAACATCATATATCCAAATCCTTTCACACCAGGTCCTTAAGGTTATCAAACTAAGAAATAATAAAATTAATACTACAGCACTTCACATATCCGCTTCATGAGGACATAAATTAGCTTAATTAGTAAATTCTTCTTAATGATTTAAACAACGCACGTCGCACTTCGCAATTCAATTTCCCAAACCAACGCGAACACTGCACTGGCCCGTCCCAATTCTCAGCGACAAAATCGTTGAAGTTAATATAACAGCAGTTCACATACCTGCTTCATAAAGACAATTAACTAATATAATTAACAAATTCTTCTTAATATTTCAAATAGCGCATGTCGCACTTCGCAATTCAATTTCCCAAACCAAAGTGAACACTGCACTGGCCCGTCCCAAGTCTCAGCGACACCATCTGCCATTTTCCAATTACAAAGTTCCCCGTGCCATTTGCAAACACGCTGAACCTGGTACTGCCGCCCATGAAATATTTCACACTCGGATCAAAACGTAGCAGCAGCGTGTCTAGACTGGCGACAACGCTCTAGATCTGTCCATGGTTTTCATCGCGTCCCTCTCTGTAAAGTCTGTCAGTATTCCGTGAGACAGCTTGTTTGGTTTTCAGCGCGCGCCTGTCTGTAAACTCTACTGCTATAGCGTGAGGTCTACCACACTATAGCATGAGATTTACCTCAAGCTAGTATTATAGCGTGAGGTGAGGTTAGGTTACTAATGGATATGACTTATTTCCACATATTTAATTTAGCGACAAGCACGTAATTTCTACATCTCAAACTGGACCTGGGTAGGCGATATATGGCGGTAAACATCACGCTATAGCAGCACCCTGCAAAGTCTGCCAGAGTGACAGCTTGCAACCATCGTTAGACGCCGGAGCTGCTCGAGCGTTCTGCGCTGCGGTAGT
>JACJUY010003339.1:0-10638 GCA_014220935.1 Platorchestia sp. MABIK
ACATGAGTGCGTTTTTAAGACTTCAATGAATAATGTTGTCGACCGCCTTGTGCAGTCAGCAAGCGGAGCAGGTGAAGGGGAGGACAGCTAATCGTAAAAACGCTCTATCAACGAAGTCTGAATGACTACTGGCCAACAGCCTCTGCATGCATGCTTTCCTATCGTGCGGAGAGCGAACACGAAAGTTGCCAGTTTTGTACGCTGCAACAACGCCAAAGAGAGCGGAGTTGCAGCAGAAAGAGAGGAAATGGGTGGAGCTAGCGATGCTGAGAGCAAAAGTTCACACTTTTTGCCACCGTCTAATATGGGCTTAATTAAGTCTGTATGCATATGTAACTGTGAAAGTAACTCGCACAGAGGGAATCGAGGGAAATCGCAGGAAAAACGTGGCTGATACATACGAGCAAGTTGCCTCACACTATCACGCAACACAGCGGAAATGTATCATCTCTAAAAGGCCCATAAAAGGTGTACCTGATGCTGGTCAATAAAGAAAAAAATGTGAAGAAGCGTTTTACTCTATTTAAGCCACTCATTTTGAGCTGGGCGTGAAAATGTTACCGAATCCATGGCTTCTGAACATTTACACGTGCATGTACGTAAATTCCTTAAGTCAAGAACAGAGCTAGAGGTTATTGTCTTAGGCTCTCATGATTTTATGGCCAAAAACACTATTAAAATTTAATTTTAGAAGCAATGATTCATTTTTTGCCAATTGCAAGATTTTGATTGTTTTCGACTTTTTATTCATGTCCGGATTAAGTGATTTTGTGGGATCCGCCTAAATTTTTAATTTCAGTTTCTTCTGACTTTCATTACCATTCGTTGACTTGGGTCATAATTTACTATTTGTCTTGTTTTAGCCAAGAAATTTTTTTTCAAGAAACTCAAGCAGTTATATAAACATTTTTCGGTTTGATAAAATAAATGTTATTCTTTTAAATAAATTTAATAATTTTCTATTAACCACATTACTTCACGCTTATCATATTTTTTCAAGTACCGTAAGTTATAATTAACTTGCTTGGCATCATTTACCATAGCTAGCATCAACTGCCATGTTTTGCATAACTTTCGAACCATCGCATTGCAGAACTAAGCTGTATCACGTCAAATTTCATGGATCGCATCCCTACACATGAACCCAATCATTTTCCATGTACCGCATGATTTTTCACTTTTTATATCACGATTGATCGCATTTATTTTCAAGGCATCGTGCAGTTTTGCTTGCATCGCATGTACATGTAAGGGAAGACAAAAACTGACATGCAACAGCGAACAAATTTCCGCATCTCGTAACGCATTTCAAAAATTTGACATTGGAATCAAATAAGAAATAGAATCCACACACAAGGTGCGTACGTACACAGAATACCCTGAGCAAAGAGACAGCAGGTAAGGAAGAGAGAAAGAGGAAGAACAAACAAAGGTCAAATAGCGATTAAGATGTGAAACATTAGTGAAGTGATTTCAAAAGATAGAATTCAAGTAGGTCTATTTTTAACTGATGCAGTTCATCAAACTAAAACTTTATAAAAGTCAATCACAGAAAATCTTACATTCACTGACAGCTGACAACCCTAAGTCCTACATTTTTTGCAAATTTTATTAAGTGAACAATATCTGAGTGTTTGTTTTATGCGTTCATTTGTGCATAGTGGAAAGTCATTGTTCTCTCTTTGCACCTTATACATAAATTCTGCCCAAATTTTGCTTCATGTGAAAATCCTAATACTTTTGCCCCTTTTCTCGCTATTGTAAAAACGCTTCTCCTTCATGTGAAAGAATTGTATTTTTTCAAACAAAGATTCTATGACACTTTAATAGCGGAGAAGTTCCAAACAATTNCATTATTTTTGAGTTATTCAACTTTGAAGTTATAAGAACGTCGTCTATGAAAGTGAAGGAACGGACACGTCAATATGCTGTAATATGGTATTAACATAATAATGTGTGAGGTTAGGGTAGGGTAGGTTATATTAAGTTAGTTAAATAAACTAACCTAACATAACATAAATCAAGCCAAAATAGCTAACCTTAACTTACCCAAACCAAAGCTGTTAATTTTTTCCGCCAAGTGGGCGTGTCCCGCCAGAAAAGTGGGCGTCACCCAACAATGCGGCGACTAAGCAACCAACCGTATAATGTTATTCCTATCTGGACGTAATTATTGTTACATCTCATAAATAACGCATCAGCGAGCAGAATGTCATTCATATAAAACGTTTTTAAATGTGTTTCTTTAGTGATTCTTTGGAACGAAATTTTTAATTTCCGTGAAAGGCTTAAATTCAATATTGACCTAAATTTGTGAATGATGTTGCTTGATAATACCCTTAGTCAAGAAAACTTCTACTACATGCAACAATTTTGCATAAGTATATAAATAAAAATTGCCATTAAAGCCTTTGCTAGTAGAATTTCAATTTGTCGCATGTATTATTTTGCTTTCTATCATGGCTAATTTCAAATATGGATTTATTGTTCAACTATATCAATATCACACTTGATTGCACAAAGTCATGATGTAGGACCATTCACGACTTTTTCACTTTTCCATTTAAATTTTCTCACATAACTATATCATGGCATATAGTTATTTGAATTCCATGCCTAAGAGGATATGAAAATGGGTTTCCTATTTATTTCAATAAATTGTGATAGAAGATCATGTTACATGATTAATTTACTTCCACTGAAATGAGGGCAACTGTATGTTAACTTCATTCGGGAAATTTAGTTCACTTTCATTTTAAAATTCCATTACAATCACAGTCTGCCCAGTCCTGGACACCTTACACTGACTACTTTTCGCGCCAATGAATGCACAATTTCTTTTTCTTCTTCGGTGATCCAGAAGGAAATAAAAGTCGATGGCCAAATTTTCGACTGGTCGCGCGAACGATCATCAGCATGTACTCTTACTTCCTAAAAGCATGGTCAATTTCACCAGACTCTACATTCTGATTTGATGGATCTGAAGACATAAAATTTGTCCCAATTTAAAGCTAACACTTTTCTCTAGCCTTTACAATCACTCAGATATTTTTTTTCAGTCTAAATGAGAACTGAGCTCCTCGGAAAAGGAGTTCGAAAAATTGAATTATTTTTCGGTATTCATTTCATCTGAGTAGAAAGCACTCGAATGGTAATGTTTGAGTGAGATGGTAAGGAATCCAGTACATGTGTTCTGTTCCAGGCATAAAACAAATTAAATAATTATTCCTGTCATCATCGCTAACGAAGTGTGCTTAACAAAAGTACAGGTTTTATTGGTTGAAGTAATTACCCTTCAAAAAATCATTCATAAATGTATGGACACAAAACAATTATATTTATGCAATATTTGAAATACACGTGAGAGCATCGAAATGATGGTAAATGATGACTTCAGCTCAATACAATTCAACCGAAATTTAAGAGATAACTGATGTCCCAACTTTCTCGAAAAATTTCAAGCCCGTATGCTGTCATTTCTTTGTGTTTATTTTATTTTGTGGCTAAAAATGGTACTCATATCCATTGAATGCAAATGGGATTTCGGTTCAGCAAAGAGTTTGCGAGAGTCGCAGTGCAATGTGTGTTACTCTCAAAAATATCGTGCAACCGTAGAGATTTCTTCAAAGCAAGAAATTACATAATTAAAATGGCATGTCAACTAAAACATTTTAAATCTCTCCCGTCGAACAGTGTAGAAAGTAAAAAAGCCATTTACAAATTTTTTGCAAAAACGCTTTTACCACTTTAGACTTTACCAGGCAAGAAGTGTTTTTTGATTATTTGAAAAAAAGCTGCGCAGCTTCGAAATTCTTGATTCAAAGAATTCTAATCGTAAGAACAGATTTGGCTAGGATTTAATTAAGACCAACCTTAACTGAGATTACGTTGACTTCTGGCGTAATTTCGATCAACTGTTTGCAGTAGATATGGAAAGAAAAGATTGGAAAGGAGTTTACATTTCAAATAAAGGGGATATGAAAAACATCATTCGTTGTTGAAATATCTCACAGTAAGGATTCTTAGCCGAAACTTGCATAGGTTTTCTATTACCATTGCAGTAGCTGAAAGAAAGGATTGAAGGGAATGAATTCTTTTCGTCTCAATCTAGGTTTGATAATATATGTGGCTACAATTTGAAAAACAGAAATTTCAGTGACGATGCATTTTAGAAAGCACTCTTTTAGTGCACACTTACATAGAAATTCGAGCTCATGAATTTGCGTTATAAGGAATTATTTTTGAGAGTAAAACTGATGGATTAAAATAATTTTGCGTGTAAGACTATGAGACCGACATCCAGTGCTGTGTTTTCACTTCCATGTAGCAACTAGTATGCCAACCAAGGAGCTCGGAGGAAATATATTTAATCATACGAAAAATTTAGGATATTTTCATGCTAATAATTATGGTACAAAAGAGTCAATCAGAGCCAGAAACATGAAGAGGAAGGTTCTACAACGGCAACCATAATGTGTACGACACACTTGTTGTTATACGTGAAATCAACTACCTAGATAGGGCTATGATAATATGATAACGAGCCTAAGAAATAATTTACTGTATCACACAAACAAAAAAATATTTACGACTACGTGATGAGGAGGAAAAGCATCAATGTTCTTTAAAGTTAACGCATTTGATGGAATAATGTGTATAAAGGTAATAAATATTGAGCAAAAACACTGGAGATTTAATCAAAAGCAAGAAAACACAGAATTTGAGAGACATGCGAACTAGAATTTTCGAAATCTTTCATTGATCTGTATTGAAACTAAAGAAGGCTCTTTCTCTTTCCGTGTCTTACTCTCTCTTTTTGTGTCTTTGCTCGCCCGCGTAGTTGTGCATCAATAAAGAACAAAAGGATAAGTATAGAATTTTTCTTCGCCGTCACCAATAGCCGAACTTTCACTACAACAGCTCAGTTATTAATTTCTACTTCGTTTAATCTCAAAATCACTGGAGGCTCATAGTAAACATAACTCTCGTACTGATGCAAATGGAAATCTTATCCACAACCTACCTCTTTATAGCTCCTTCCTTATTTCTTATCTGGTAATGCAAAAAAAGAATCTTTTATTCCAATCAATCAAGCCCAATACCTATCATCCTTTAGATTGTTTATTTTTCAAATACCTTATAACTATCATAAGGACGATTACCCCCGGTCAATCCGTTACTTATTTCCGATACCTGAAGAGAGTGGAGAATTGTAGCTGAGTTTTCTCTTTTCCCTACGGGGAGAAATCATAGAGCGAAACTGCATGGATTCGAACTACCGGCTCCTTCCCGTGAAGGGCGCGTTCATAACCACTCGGTCACGGTGGCCTTCTCGAACTCAGAGTTATCAAGCCACGAAGGTATATTTACGTGTTTCCTTCACTGGGCCCTCAACTACTTAGAGGGCTATCATGAAACCTATTGTTGCCTGTCATCTAACTAAGAACCTACGTGTGTTCAGGCCTTCGCCGGAAAATAAATTTTGTTTTCATGTTCTACGCACTTATCTGCATAATGATATATTTTCTACACACACGCAGTCATCTTCCTTTCTCTTGTTCAACAACGTACATGCAAGACTTCTCGAATATCCCAAGTGGGAGGGGTTCCTCTGAAACAATAATTCCATGAATAACTGTGTAAAAAACCCACAGGTGAGTTTTCTTACGTTATTTTACTACTAGTAGTATAAAAGACCCGGTAAAAATCAAAGGATTATACAGTTTCCCTACGTTTCAAGATATGGATGACAAACAAATATATCCGTATTAATAGTACTCAAACTCTCGCTCTGGTGAAACTCGTATTACAGGAAGGGTCATTAAGCATTCTTATGTGCGTCACATAGAGATGGATAAACCAAGCAAACAACAACTGTGTATCATTATTTACTAGTGTACACGAAACGTCAAAAATGACTGTGTTCGATATTTTCATCTGACAAACCAATACTTCCATCCTAATAGTAGAGTCGATTAAAATATTTTTCAACTCACAGATTCCGTCATTAAGCACCCTAAACACTTTGACTGCAATTAATAAAACTGAAGTTCAATATTAAATTCAAATTTAAAGTCAATTGTAACCAGATAGATATTTTGAAAATAGTAGTCATTAACTAGATCATCCCCTCATTTAGCTTCAATTAAGTTTTTTTGAAAAGTATGTGACTACTGGTCTTCCAGCAGCATTATGAAAATTGCTTTTGTGGCCAACCGTGGCGCAAGTTCCGATCAGTGTGTTATGATCATGACAAAGAGACGAGCCAACCAACCTACCAACCAACTAACCAAGAACATCTGTGAGTAAGTGCAGACACACAGAACGGGCTGAAAAATTACGAACCAAAAAATGAAAAAAATATATTTATAAATGAAGCTACGGGGCCATTCATTACATAGGGCTGGAATATTATCAGCCAAGAAGTATATGAAAGAAATTGCGGTCTCTTTTTCCTTGCGATGTACTGCATTTTATTAACAATAGAGTCAATTTTTAAGCTCTATTTCTTTGACATGTATTCATAAGTGAGCGGAGGCTAAATTTTTTATTTCATTTGAATGGTATCAGCGATACCAACCAAGCAAGTAGATTCTCATTGTAATAACATGTAAGAAATTACTCACGAGAAGTTTATTTATAAATTCATACTTGCCTGGCGTTTAATTATAATTAAACGCCAGGCATGTATGAAATCAACACTTGATAATTATCAAGTGTTGATTTCATATTTCTTCATGTAATTTTTTATTCAACGAAGAATTCTTCGGGAAACGACAGTAATTATTGCAACAAGGATTGAGGCACGAACCTTGAACGATGAATCATCGGCTGCTTCTAGATATGATTCAGAGCACTACTTCGAGGTCGAATATAACTCGTATTTCTGAAAAAATAATGAAGTGTATTAGACTCAAGGTACTGAGGGCTATCAATCACCTCTGTCAGAATAGAAACTTCCATCGTAAAAAAGGACTGTCGAAGAAAATTTTAATTATTTCTTGGCAAATAAAAGAAATTATTCTTATAATCTTGAAACAAGATTTGGGTTTGTGCTAAATAATTGTAGCCCTAACAATATGTTTAAACCAGGACAGGAGAATGAAAAGGCTCTTCTGAATGACGTAGAGAACGTGGATATTGACTGCGTTGTGAAAGTTTGTGAAAGAAAAAGCATGACAACGCCAGTTTTGCACGGGATGCCATTTTTCAGCTCGCGTCACATGGATTATGTCATGCCATGGCACAATTCATGACATTTTTTTCAGCCATGCGTCCCATGAATTATGTTTTCTTAGTCACTTGTATTTAAATGCATTACCAAAACCAGACTACCGCAACGACGGAGACGCATTTTTCTCGTGCTTTTCGCCGAATCATTTGTTTCGACAATTAGCATGGGTATTACGATAACCATGTATGAATAGCAATTAAGGATCTCTATGTTAAGGTTTTTTCGCTTCTATTGTAATGGCGGTGTTTGTATACAAGTAAGCGATTTCAGCTTCTATTTCCAAATAAGTGCCCACTAACGAAAGTATTTTTCAACTAAGCGTTACGAGGATTGTGCTTTTCTTAGTTACTTATAAATAAATGCGCTTCCAAATCAGATTACGCAACGAAGGAAACTCATTTTTGTTGTGCTTTTCTCTCAATCATTTTTTTTCGTTTCGAAATTTTACGTGGATATTATGATACCAACGTACTTTTATAAATTAAGAATGTTAATGTTAAGATATTTTAAAAACCATTGTCCAACATTTCATGTTTGAACTTTATTGAAAATTGAATGTTTTTATTTTCTTTCCTGGTTAAATGCCAGGAGCCATCTTGTAAGCGGATGAAAAAAATTGTTTATATCAACGATCTCGAAGAAATAATAGACATATACACCATTTAATTTTTTAAATTCCAAACTCATAATAACCATAAACTAACTACTCCACGATCCGAATAGGATGAAAGAAGAGCTAGTGGAGAAATGGTCTCGAGATATCGATCGTCCAATGTATATTATGATCATTAGGGACAACACGTTTAAGCGCTATCAAATATGACAAAATAGCCCGAAAAAATAACATTTCCAGCACTGACGAATAAGCACTAATAAAGCAGTTTCATGGCTTTAATCATAAATGTTTATAGCATAATATGCCAAAACGACCAAAATATACAAAATCAGTTATAAAACAATAACAAAATAAGACAAGACAGTGAAGAGTTCGAAAGATAGAATTCCAGAAGGTCTATTCTGAACTGAAGTATTTTATCAAGACTACAAGCTATAAATAACTACCGCAGAAAGTTTTAACTTCACAGACTTGACAATAGACTCGTCCACATTTAACAAACCCACACTCTCTATTACAAAACCGCTAAGTTCGTCGACTCTCTCTGCTAATTTGAGTAACTAATGAATTACGAAACTACAGACGATTGAAGCATTTCCTACTGATTTCACACAAACTCCTCCCACATGAGAAAAAAATCATAAAAAGGGAGTAGGCCAAACGAAAAAACCTAACGCACCTCCTCCCCTCATGGGAGGCTCGCACCCGGGTGCGAGCCCCCGTAAACATTGCTCAATAAACGTTCTGGTGGACTCGCCTAGGCCTCTTGCAGTGGTAACACGACAAGTTCCTCCTATTAATTCTAACTCTTCAATTTGGCTGTCAACATTTGCCATGTTTACTCAAATAAAACTCCATGAACACAACACGACACTCCTTATTTCTGAATGAAAGCTTTAACTCTTCTACGGTCATGAAAACCCTGGTGTCTACTTTCTAATCGCTGGGACGTATTTGATTTGTAGTTGAATAAGTAGCCTAGTCTGCAGTTAGTAGTTCGCTGCAGGGTACCAGTTCCTCTCTCATTGTGATGTAGGTGACAGCCTGATGCCAGTGCCAGTCTAGTGTTGGTATTTGTAATGATGGCGTTTGTAATGACGGTGGTTGTAACGACTTGTGGTTGTTATGATTGTGGTTGTAATGACGTGTGGTTGTTATGATGGTGGACGCAATGACAGTGGTTGTTATGAGGCTACGGGGTCATTCATTACATAAGGATGGAATATTATCAGCCAAGAAGTATATGAAAGAAATTGCGGTATCTTTTTCCTTGCGAGATACTTCATTTTATGGTAGTTGGAGTGACTGCGGTTGTAATGAGAGCTCCCAACTACCTGCCGATTACGCATAAATTCATCACAAATTGGCGGTAAATAACAATTTTATGTTTTATAAGTTGTTCAGTGTCAACACGGCAAGTTTCTGCTGAATATTTTCTTGCAGCGTGTGCCAATCTAAGAAATAATTTCACATGAAAAAAACAGTATCTTTACTATCGTTTCATATCAAGTTTTTTAAATTAAATTTCGAACTAAAATTTTTATAAGGCATTGTTTGTAGCTAGAAAGTTTTTTCAAATATTTTCGAGCCTTAATTTTGGAGCGATTACAATACCAAGGTTAAAAATAAACCCAATTAATGCAAAAGCATTTGTTCTATCGTAAATTTATGATACAGATGGATATAATTGGTTTAGTAAAAAAATTATTTGTTCGTGTGCTGCAAGGGGTTCAGATTGTGAGCATACTTTCTAAATAATTTTTTTAATATGCTACGGTTTCCAACAGTAAAACCATATTTCATTAGAACAAGAATAATTATTTTAAAGTTGATTTCGGGTACAGACATGTGAAATTGGCTTCGAATAAAACTTATATATGGCATTGTTCGTTAGACACGAATCGTTTCAACTGAGAATCAAACTTTCTCGATTATTTTTTGAAAGAATAACATAGTTTTCTTAAAAAAATTACGAATTGGGTCAAACAAGGGTTGCCTCAGGTCGCTCAAAATCAATACATTATTGGCATTTATATTTGCATTTTTTATTGGCAGATTTGGGAAAAAAGCATATTTGGGGTAAGAATATTTTGTTTCCCCCTAAATTTCCTGTATGACTGCTCAAATTAATTCAAACCTCAAAATTATGGTGCATATACGTAATAAATAGATGAAAATAGAATTATCATTGATTACTGTGTTATTTTTGAAGCGTTATAGGAGAATTATTTTTTCCTCCTAAGGCAATTACTTTCGAGCCGGGAATTTTTATACCCTATAACCGGCTGCTTGCTGAGAAAATTCATAAAGTCAAGAAATAGCCCTAGAATATGTTGAAATCCTTGGCTCTCATAATCTTATGACCCAAATTACTATTACAACTTTCTTTTACAAGAAATGAGTAATTTTTTTTGCCGATTGAACGAAGATTTCAATTGTTTATGACATTTTCTGTGTTGATGTTCCAATTAAGCCATTTTGTTGCCTATGATGTTCCTATTAAGCCATTTGGAAATGAAATGTTTTTTTTATTTCTTTCTTTCTTTCTGGACACGCCTTAAATTTCAATCCCAGTTTCTTCTGAAATTCATTACAATTGGTTGACTTGGGTCATTACTTACTTCTATCTGCCATATTTTAGAGAGGAATTTTCTTTCTAGGAATTGTAGCAGTTATAGAAAAAATTCGGTTTCACAGAAAATGAGTTACTTATTAAATTTCTTACGTAATTTTTAATTTGATAATATTCAATTAATCACACTACTTAGCGTGTATCATATTTTTTTCA